>CM043114.1:72961094-73174223 GCA_023701765.1 Hylyphantes graminicola | reverse complement strand
ACTAATTTGAAATAATATTTTCTAAAATTTAAATTTGTTAACTAAGAAAAAAAAAACCAATCTGAACTCTAAAGGTCAACAAAGCATCATCCATGAAGATTTTTTTGAACATAAAAGGTGTTTGAGATGTAATAAAACTTTTTTTTTTGTTGATTTCACAAGGAATGACCCAAAGTTTATAAATAAGTTTTGCTTAAGAGTGAATTCAAATATAAAATGTGTGTAAATGTCATAACATATGTTTTTCAGTACAAATTTGATTTTGTTTTCCTGGGACTAAAATTTGTAGTCTACAAAATTTTGATGACTTTTTGAACATTTTCTAATTACGGAAAACTAGTATTAAGTTAAAATTAAATTTTTTGTGTGGAATGAAATGTGTTATTTCTTTTTTGAAATTTTGGTTTTTAAACAAAAGTGGTTTTTGAATGTGCTCTGTTCTCGATTTCAAACAGCTCAATCTACGATCTTTCTATTTTTTTCATTCTACATTGCTATGTAGCTGTATCGTTTTTTGTTGCTCCAGCAAAATGCTGAAGCCTATAGGCAACTTATTTTTAATTTTAATTCAAGAGTTAAGTTTCTTCTTCTTCTTCTTCACAAGCTCAACAGCCTTTTGCAGGCCAAGGCTGACTCGCTGATCCTCCTCCAGTTGGCCCTATTAGCCGCAATGGCTCTCCATCGGTTGACTCCTAATATTTTGAGGTCCCTTTCGACATCGTCTAAGAGTTAAGTTTATTAAATTCAAATGTATTCTGTAAGTTAGCGCAGATTTTTCATCCACGAAAAACACCTATAAGTTGTCTGACCTTTTGGTTCTGGTGTCGGATCTCTTTTTCCAACTTCTATATAATAGAACTTGAATATTTTAATATTTTGTAGAAAAAATTTTCAAGTTACAAAAAAGTTTTATAAGGATTTATGTAATTAAAGGCACTATAAACTAATTTTAAAGTTATGAGAAAGAACTTTGTGAATAAACGTCATGGAATACAAAATAAATTACAATTGTTTTGAGACCAAATAAAAAAATCTTCGTTCTAATAAATAATGATGACGTCACGTATGATGACATTGATTTAGTACATTGTCACTCTTATTTGATGAAGGGTTTTTATATTGACCTAAACAGTTGTTGCAGCTTGTTCTTCATTTCAAGGTATTGGATTCACTCATTTCTTGTCAATACAATGATTTAACAAGACTGAAAAAATTTAGAATTTAATGGCATTATTTATAGTTTTTTCAAGGTGTATAACTCGAATTAATAAATCAGCCTTGGTAGCAGAATATAGTATAATACATCAGTGATATAATGCAGATTTTTAAAAAAATTATTTATGCTTAAGATAAAAGCACTTAAGTTTATACTTGCTGTACTTTGTAATAGTTCCATATACTATAGAAACCACCTGTACATTATGATAAAAAAAGCTAATGATTAATTTTTTTTTTGTAATTATCTTTAATGAATCTGTGGTTTTGCATATTTGTTTTATGTATTCAGTCATGAAGTTTATTTGAAACTTGCTGTCTGTGTATTTGATAAAAATCGTTACAATTTTGTAATTTTCAATTTTAACTATTTTCATACATTTATGTTTTACACATCTATTTTATCTAACTTAAGAAATTATGTATCATCCAACTTCACAAATGTCTTGCCTTACTTTTAACACTTAGCATAATTAAATAAATACACATATTTCACTAGTTATTGCTTTGTTCACTAGTTGATATTGATAAACAAGTCAAATACATAACATTAATGAATAAAAAAGCTTCTACTTGCTGTACTTTGTATAGTTCCATACACCATAAAAACCACCTGTACAGTACAAAAAAATCTTATGTTTATGTTGCTTCTAATTATTATCTGTAAAGAATTTAGTTTTGTATATTTGTTTTATTTATTTAATCATGATTTTTTTAAAACTTGCAGTCTGTTTGGTAATGTAAGAAAATAATCGTTGTACCATTTCATATTGTACAAACAGTTTCTTTTGTTTATGGAACTATAATGTGCACTAACCAGCAGAAAAAATTATGCTGCACAGAATAATTCTGTAATATACAGAATAATTCTGTATAGAAGCTAGCAAAAAAATCTGCTTTTAAATGGAAAATTCCCGTAACATACAGGAAAATTCTGTATAGAAGCTAGCAGGAAAAATCTGCTTTTAAATGGAAAATTCCCGTAACATATAGAATTATCCCGTATTGAAGCCTACAGAAAAAATCTGCATTTGTACAGAAATTTGCTGTATGCTACAGTAAAATTGTGTTCATACGGAATGGTCCTGTACTATGTACAGATTTTTAACGTACCCTGCCCTACGGAAAATATCTGTTATGCACGAATATTTTCTGTAGGACAGGGTTACGGGAAAATTCTGTCAACAGATTTTTCCCGTACCCCTACGGATATTTTCTGGCAACTTTGCTGCCAGAAATTTTCTGTATTATTACGGGTTTTTTTTTTGCAGTGAAGAGGCTAGTGGTTATACTACGTCATCCAAAGTAAAACTGCTATGATTGCAAAAGTGTTTACTCAATGTGACATTTTATAGTTTTGAAGTCTAAAAGGGCCGGATATTCGGCCCAAAGTTTGGCCGGATATTCGGTATTCGGCCAAAATGGTATCCGTTGCATCACTAATGATAATGTGATATAATTATGTCGATTTAATATTTTAAAGAACTATTGCAAACAGGGCCGTGTGGTATGTTTTTTTCATATGATGCAAATCATTAAAATGCCGCCTTTGATTTTTTTTCTAAACTCTTTTAAGTTTAAAAAAGTCAATTTTTTCCAAACGGAATCTTTTTTTCCCTTTTCTACAATATTAAATTATAAAATGATGTGATAGTAAAGATCAATCAAGTATGTTTTGACAATTTCTTAAGAATAACAGTAAATTACAGCAATCAAATGCAAAAGAGACCGAATTTGTAAATTATGTAACGTGGTTGTCTTAAACAACTTAATTTGTTTAAAAAACAATACTATACAAAAAAATATTGTCCCCAAAACAATAAAATTAGAGTTAATTTAATCTACTCAAAGATCTAAATTCTAAGAGAAAAAAAAACGATTCGTGATTGATTGATTACAAAAATTAAAACTAATAACTCTTTGAACTCTGCTTTAAATAAAATATTTTATAAATTTAGCACATTAAAAAGAAATTTATATTTTTAGGAAATACAAACTAAATTAAGAATTGAATTGATTGAGAATGAATTTTTGTTAATTTCTTACTATAAACGGGAATTCACGAATACATTAAAACGCGTCAAAAATCCACTAAGTGTTGGGAGAGCGGTAAAAAAAAATTCAACATTAATCACAGAATGAAATACTTTATACTGCCAAAAAACGAGTATATGTCGGCCCTGTTCTAGTGAAGTAGCAGCAATAAATTTTGAGTCTTATCTGCTTTTTGCCCCTCAATGGCCAGTTCCAAGAAATCCTCAAAACATTGGCAAATACTTGCACTGAGGAAAACGTACTACCATTCTCGGGGAAAATGTTTCGATTGCAAAGTGTAGGGAGTGGTCCTGAAAAATAATTGTCTCAAGTTTCATACAAGACCTTCTATGCTGCTCCGTCGTCCTGCTTTTCTATTCGGTCATTAAAACTAAAAATGGTACATCTCCTTCTTTGATAAAAAATCACAGATAGTTTGCAGAGAAGTCTGGACAATAGAGATCGGATTTTGTTCTTGGAGTGGAGGGCTAGAGAAAAAACACAAACCATCCTTTTCCCACAGAAAGTAGGTGGGGGGCCCTGGGGATGTTAAAATAACCCCCTTGCAACGCAAACGTCTTTCTGGGGGAAAACGGGGGTTATTTTATTACCCCCGTTAGCAGATAGCGAAAAACTTTAAAACCATTATCGTGTGGTTGTGAGACGGAAGCGAGTTTGAGGAACAGGGATCTTTCCATTAATCCCTTTTTTCACTTGTTTGTGTTGACTTGCTTGTTTGAGTTGTGTTTATTTTATCACTGGAGCGATGGATTATTCAGAAAATATCTTCAACTTTACACATGATAATTGAGAAGCTTAACAAAGAATAAAGTTGATATTGATCAGCAAAATTGTTTATTCAGTAGGGAAGAAAAAAATACTGGAATAAAATTATTTTGTCCATATCTACATTGTTTTCTTCAAGAATCTTATGGCGATGCGATTAATTCTCAACTTTTTTTTAAAAAATTGTGAATTGTTTTTTAAAAAAAAAATTTAAATAAATTTAAACAAATCTGGCTTAGTCGCCTTTGAAACGGGACCCAGATTTGCCAAAAATAAAACTTTTATTTTTTTTTTCATCAGCCAAATTGACGCCTTTGAATTTTGCCTTGCTTGGACCTGGAACTAGATAAGGCCCAATTTTTGTGAATTTGTTTAGTGAGAAAAGCAATTTTTTCAGTTTTCAAAAAAGGATTAACTTATAACATTTTTGACAAAAAACAAACAGTGAAAAGAGTCAGGGGAACATTACAGTATTGTAATTACGATTTGAAGAGAAACCAACCATATATTATTTTACATTTTTTTTAAAATAAAAAATTAATTTTAATGCTTAATTACTGGTAAATTGACTAAAAACTGGAATATTCCGTATTCGGGTCTCCTAGGGACGAACAACAGCCCGCGTACTTTACATAATACATTAATGAAATACGGGAAAAATATCGCAAATTTTAAGTATTTTTGTAACGAATGAATTGGAACAAAAACATTAAAAAAAAAAAAATGCTGTTGTAAATCCAATATTAAAAATCTCTATATCCCCTATGGGTCATCTTAGGTGGCCCGCTAAAGTTCCTAAATACATTAATGAATACGGAAAAATTTCACAAGTTAAGTATTTTTTTAAAAGAAGTAGATATAAAAAAAATTTGCTGCAGAATATCCAATAAAAATCCTAATAATAATAATGAAATCTTACCAAACTAGCTTTTTATCCTGGAGTAAAAGTTTTGGCCCCAATTATTGATTTTTTTTTTTGCAATTAATTTTGTGATGAAATTTAAAAAAATGGCCTGCACGGCGCGGGCCCTTTTAACTTCTTGGCGGACCTATGCAATGCATTAGGTATGTCCCCCCCCCCCCCCCTGTCGGTTGGCCCTGAACCCTAGTCCCTCTTCCTACTACCTAAATAAAAGAAACATGCAGTGGTTTTTTTTTGTTAGACCTCTCTCTCATTCCCCTGGCCAGCTCGGGCCTGTATAGAATCTATTTTCATTCTCACTATTTCGGATACTCATTAGTAATTGCCGCTCTTTTTTCTTTTTATATTTGAATGAATTTAGAAGTAATTCATTTTTACACAGATTTGGTTTGTTACTATTTTTTTTTTTTTTGAAACATTATTTTTAAAAAATGGAGGTTAGAATGCTCGAATTTTTGGCTACCGCCCCCTACTCAATTGCCCGCCTGATGCGGGGGGGGCCGCCTCTCTGCATCATAGCACCACCACGGCCCTGATTTGCAAATGCTTTTAATAATTTTTAGCATGCATTTCAAAAGCGATCTTTCTTTTGTTCTCCTTTTTTTTCTCTGCTTTGCTTGTATAATTTTTTGGTACCATGATTTAGAAGAATAATTTTATTTAAATACTGTAGCTAAACTGTGCTACTATTCGTAAGTAATTTGTGGAAAGTTAGTGTTTAAACCCTTTGCACTCCATTGTCGCGGCTTATTGCAACAATTTAAATGTTATGAAAAATCTTGGGTTGCGTCGCCACTTCTGCGACACTCTTGTTTTATCCTCAAATATAGCTCTGGAATTACATGGTTTCTTACTATTGTCTTATTATTTTGGAGGTGCCAAATGGGTTAAAAATAGCTTTTATAGTGTCCCATGTAAGGCCATTTCCATATGGGGCCCAAAAAAGCGTTGATGATGAGTAGTCGCCAGGTCCTGGACCCTGGTGACTGTAAAGTTATATCTTGTGGTGGTATATTTTGTGGACAGTATGTCTTTTGTGGATGGTGCGCCAAGTCCCAAAAACGGAGAGGCAGCAATAGCTTGGTGCCGTACAAACAAATGATATGGCATATGTTTGGATTACTGGGCAGTTTCTGCATAATTTGTAGGATCTGGAAATATTTTATGCCCTTTAAAATGCCTTATCAAAGTCTTGTTATTCTATAACAGCTTGATAGGATTCTTAGGGACAATTTTAGACCAGAATTATGAACGGCTTTTTATAAACAACACTGATCAAAAACTTCTAAGAGTTGGCAACTGTGTTTGCATTCTTCCAGAAGAAACAGTGAACAAATTAGTTACTGTAAATAAATGATCATTACCATGCAAGTGTAGTAATGAAGCTTGAAATATAATATTGTCAGCTCAAAACCTATTTGTTTCTATAAAGTAAACATAACCTAAAATTGTTGATTTTTAAAATATTTCAGAAGTGTTAATCTATTTAGCGAGATTTCTCAATTTTAAAGACATTTCAGCAGTTTTTTTTACATATTAAAACAGTGACAGTTTTTTGCATACAAAAAGAAATCTTTTTTCTTATTAATTTAATATGATATTGTCATATTTTTAAAACTAAGTTTCTTTTTAAACATTAATAGGCTATGGGTAGCTTGCACTCAAAATGAAATGTTTGCATTGTGGATTTTATTAACACTAATGAAGAACATCTCTCTGAACTACAAAATCTTAGTTTTTATCAAAAAAGTGGCTATTTTCTGTTTAAAATGCTCATGTTTAATTTTACTATAGTACAATATACCTTTTTTTATTTTACCTTTATAAACAAAAATTGTATTCTTGATCGTAAAAATACAAATACACTGATTTGACAAATTCACTCAACTAAGCACTGAATCTCAACATTATGTACAATTTGCTGACTTTAGAGGACCTTTAATCAAACTTAAATATTTATAATTTTGGAAATTTTTGTTTATGGAACGGCTATAATTATCCACATCTGGCATATGAAGCCTTCTAGCAGCAAGTGTTTGCCTCATGCATTTTAAACCTCCTCTAATGTATTTATTTTTTGTTTGTCTTTTTCAGATTTCCTTGTATTCTATTCAAAGAGCCGGTGTACTAAACTTTATGTTCAAGCCCATTTTCTGTAAAAGCCAATGTTCACGCCTAGTGAATGTCTCTTTAATTGTTTCTGTAAATCTGTCTTATAGATATAATAAATTCCCATCTCAATTGCAATGTGCTTTTTGTCATAGAATACGTTCTTCGCGAGTTGATTTCTGATTTTAAATTTAATTACAAAATTATGGCCAGGTAAAAGTCGCAAATCTTTGCCTTAAACAAAAATTTTAAACTTTTTGTACATTAATTCAATGGTGTCTAAATTTTCGAGATATTGATTGGCAGTATTATTTACTTGTACTTGTTCTCTTTAAATTAACAGGGAATTTGTCCTCCGTTTTAAAAGTTTTTTGGAACAGTAGGAAATATTATGTTAAACAATGTATTTACATCTTTATTTATTTGTATTATAATCAACAACTGCTTTACTATCATTAATATTGAGTTCAATATTGTTAAGTCTAGGAATTATTCAGTTATCAATTTTTAAGTATAATTTCTGCTTAGCTAGTTTCTATAAAATTGTAGCTGTTTTTGTTCATATTATGTGTAATATATACAATTAAACAATTTGGTTTGCATAATAAAGTGAAATTTTTAAGAATGTTGGTTTCCTATATTATCTGTAGTGATACAAAATCAAAAAAAAAGTTTTATTGTAAACTTCGATGGAAAAAATAAAGTCAAGCTAATATAAAATATTTATTATTTGTCAGTTCATTACCATTTATAGGAAAAAAAGAAAAAAATGTATTTTTATGACATTCAAATTTATTAATGGATTTTTTTTTTTTTGAAATTTCTTAACTTGATTTTTAATAATATCTTACAAATGTGAATTTAACTTAACTGTCAAATGGTACTAAATTGAACAACAAAATTTTTATTCTCCGATGATTTTTAATAAATTTTTTTAGAAAAAAAGTTCCTTAGAATAAGTTCTAAATTATATTGAGCTGAGAATTTAGGTATACCAGTCCTTAGTTTTGTACATAATTCTTTCTAACAATATAAAGTCTTTTTCTTGGTCATTGTTTCAATTTTGACTTCACAATTTGCCGCGCAAGCCTAATCACAATGTGTTCAAATAGCTTCATGTTTAATATCATTTATTTTTAGTTTTGGCCTAAAGTTTCATAAATTTTAAAATTTAAATTAGGTTTTATTTTTTATGATAAATAAATCCTGTAGAATTACATATAAAAAAATTATACTCATTTATTGAGTAGTTAAAAAATGACTTGAAAGATCAAACTATTTCTTTGTAGTATCTTCTTTGCACATTTTAAGACTCCTGTGACCCCTTAAATATTAGTTCAGTATTGCTAATAAATGCATTATAACAAAAGAGATCTTTCAATAAAGCAGTTGCTTTCCCTTATATTCTAAGATTTGAACTTATCAGAAATATAAATTGTTAATGTTTATAATTATCTTTAAAATCTTGTGCCTATAAAGCTAATGTGACCAAATTTCTGAATCAAAACATTATATTTCTATAACTCTCATAATAAACAACAAATAATTGAGAAATAATCGTAATTATTATCTTTATGGTAATGAAGTTATAAAAACTATTTAGTAGTTTAGTGCCATATTAATATTTATTTTTAAAAAAAAATTATATAGCAAAAATTTTGCAAATCAACCTGTATAATTTGTAAATCGGTTTTATAAAAACAAAATCTTCATATACATGGTGAAGATGCATTTTGCGAACCTCATTTATTCAAAAAACAAAAAAAGTTCACTTTGCAACAGATAGTTTACGTTAGAACGTCGCAACATGATGAAGCAATAAATGATTAAGGAATGCATTACATAATTTACTTAGAGGGGACAAAGAATTATACAAGGGGGATGATCATGTTTCAATTTTTCTTTTTCGGCAAAGGTTATTGGGTTTGAAATACACTGCTCAAAACAGTTAGGGGTGAAGAATTTAATATTAAATGAGAATATGGTAAAATAAAATTAACTCTACGACAGTTTTAGAAAATAAAATTGACCATAAATTTTTTAGGGTCAATTTAGGGTGTTCTTGCATTTTTTTAGATGTTTAAAAATAGTTTTCAACTTTTTTAACAAATAAAGTTTTGAAAAGATTGCTGTTCTAATTTAGAAGTTTTTTCTCCTGTTTTTTTACTATTTCTTTCCGGATGTATTATGAACCTAATTTCACAAATTCTAGATTTTTAGAATGAAAATTAAAAAGTTGGGAGTGAAGTAAAAGTTGGAAGTAAAACGTGCTCGCTAATGTCGTTGATCAGTGTATATTAATTAATGCTAAGGAGGGGTTTTTCACGTTCAAGATTTTATTACCCACACGAAAGGTAACCCAGTTTGTAACAGACTTTTAATACTTGAGTACCTGTACCACCAGATAATTTTACAACGCCGAGATGTAAGGAATATATAATTTAATATAAGTATTGAGACTAAGCGAATCCGTTACATATAAAAAAAATCCCCAAAAGCTTAGAAAGTACGTTAAGTTTTTTTTTTATAGGAAGTTCTTTGGTTTGTACAGCGATACCTTGATCCTAACCTATAGCAAGCAAAATGATTCAACTAAATTTATTAAATAAATTAATTAAATCAAATGTTATTTGTTGAAGAGAACATCAGTTTTCAAGAAACACCAAAAACGTATTAAAAAAAACTAATTATTCATAATTTTTTTTAATTTGCATAAAAAACTAATTAATATAATTTTGCATAAAAAACTAATTAATATAATTTTGCATAAAAAAACTAATTATTTATCAACAAATGTTTAAATTTGCATAAAAACTTATTTATAATTCGAATAAAAATTAAAAATCATATTTATGTATTCAGAAAATAACAGTACAACACTGCAACCGCTTGGAAATTTCCAATTTCGTAAACATTGTAGAAATTAATACATTAATACAAGTGGCGATATAATGCCAAATCTGGTTTCCATCTGGACACCAGTTTCTAAAGCTACGACAGTCGGACGAGGTTCCGACTGTCGTATACGGCAGGCGGAACCGATATGATTGGTTGCTATTTGACTTCCTGGCGGCCGTGTAGCAACGGCCTTGAGAAAAGGGTTCTGAGATATGCACTCGTAATCACAGTTCTCTAAAAAGGCCCCTTTTTGAACAAACAACCTGATTCCCTCTGGGGTTAAACCCCTTTCCCTAATACCTTCACTCAGGGCAGTTCTACCACACATGTTCTTCACGTTGACGTCGGCGCCTGTGTCCAAGAGTTGCTTTAGGGCATCTGAATTGTTAAGGCGGCAAGCGACGTAATGCAAAGGCGAGTCACCATTGACATCTTGTGGGCTGAGATCCAGTCCCTCCTTCTCCAGAAGAATCTGCATCACACGGGTGCGACCGTAAAGAGCAGCTATAGTCCAGCTGCAAGTGTGACAAATTGTGCCTTTTGAGAAACATTTACGAAACTTTCAGGGTTTGTACACTAGAACAAGACGATCATTTTTTGATATGGACGTCGGCTGGGTTCCGCCCCGTTTGGCCGCCATCTTGAAAAATGGCGGAAAATCTATTTTTGATCATAACTCCTGAACCACTTGTCCAAATATAATGAAATTTGGTTTAAAATGATCGCAATTGTTTTCTAAATCTTTTGTGTAATATGTTTTATGGGGTTTTATCCAGCCGTTAATCCGCTACGTGGCTTTATTTCAGAAAATCATGCAATATATAACGCGTTTACTTATTTATCTGGACACACATAAAACTTCGCTAATAACGTGTATTTGCAAAGTTGTTGGTATTTTTATTGTTTAAAAAACGGTTTTTGTTTGATGCAATTCGGAGCAGTACTTCGTTAGATTCGCTATATGTAATACGACTACTGATCGATAAGTGTGGCGTCATATGATTGCAAAATGCGTCGATGCTGTAAAAAATATACTGCCAACAAGTACAAGCGTAAGCACACTGACTAACCCATAGATGACGACTTTTTGTCAGTACAATTAACACTATATTTCCAAATAAAAACGTTAGCTGAAAATTTTTAAGTTTACTTCTAGTGTAACTTAATTTATCTTTCACATAAATAAATTGTTCAGGAATATGTCCTTCATTTGCCTTTTATTTTGTTTATTCAAATAAATGTACCAGAATGATTAGTTTCGCCTGGTAAAATTTTCTTACAAATCATCGTTAATTGTTTAACAAAAATTCTTAGTTTCTCAATATGAAATTTTAGTTTTTGCAGTCAAAGGAGCAGAGTTTGGTGCATTTTAGTCCTAGGCGTTTGCATTTACACCGCCCTTTGCAAGTTTTTTGCAGCCACATTTAAGGAGTTGCTCTTGACATTTCTTTGAAACGTCAGGTAGAGTTCTCCACAGTGGCCGAAGCCCCCTTTCCATCATTTCTGGTCCAACCACATTGCAATGGTTCTGGTATTGCTGGCCATAGAGTTAGGAAGGAGGTGTTACATCGGGGTAACTATTCCACACGTTCCAAGCAGTCTTCTTTCCCCGCCCAACAAATGCCGAAGTCGTATCACAGCCTGTGAATGCGTGGAATCCTAGCAGAGCATGCGATTTCTCAGGCCAAGAGTAGCACTTATTGACTATGGGCTGTGGTATGTATTGGAAATCGTTGCCTTTTCCAAAATCTACCTTCAATTCTTCTATGCTTTTTGCTTAAACCAACCAGGCTATGATAGCACCACCTGGTCTGTATCTACCGTTCTGATCAATATTTTTCGTTTTCCAGTGTTTAAAGCATCACAAACATGAAGCATAGTTCTGGTATCAGCGTCTTAATGTGTGCTAAGAGATAGAAAAGTCAATTCACGAGCAGAAAAACAGACATCTGATTCACCGTTAGTAATTAATAACTATAATTTCTACTATCGATATTCAAATAAGCTAGCTTGAGTTAAAAAATGAAACAGCTCAATCTTGTTTTCATTATTTACGTATGCAAGTGTTATACGTTTTACAGTGAAATTACCAGGTACGAACTGTTTTTGCAACTTCAGGAAGTCTTGAAGGCGATTGTGCTAAATCTGCTAAGCTTATGGAAATCCAGCGGGCATAATGTGTGTGGTCGAACGCGAAACACACCATGGGACAAGCTCCGTCAGCGCTTACACGTACAAAGTGTAGTTGGACTTTCTTAAAGATTGCACAAATAGCAATATGGTGTGTTCTAGTGTCATTGTCGTTGCCCAGTATTTATTGCGGGTATTTCGCAGCCATGGTTTGATCATCGGTTGCCTCGATGTATGAGCAGTATGCGCGTTTTTGCAAAACATACAAAGCAGATAAGGAGACCTGATGGGCATGTCGCGTGCATGACCGATGCGAAACCTTTAGACATGATTCAGCTGTCCCAATTGTGGTAATACCTGCCTCAACTTGCATTTGAATCCAACCACTACCTCATAACCAATCACCAGCCTTTGAAACTAGCCATTTCAATGTGCAAACCTCCAGGAAGAATCATGAAATTATCTTTACTATATCCTTGCGGCCACGTCCACTGTATTTGTTTAGCAATGGCATACAGGAGTTGATCGAGAGTCAAAACGCCAGCACCCAACACTTCAAGAGAAAAATATCTTTTACATGAAAACTAAAAAAACAGAGACAAATTTTAGAACTGCATTATATTCTACATTTTTTAATTGAAAAAATTATACTATATGACAAACAAACCTTTAAAAAACAAACTTAAAATTAATTCAATACCGTTTGATGCCTCTGTGTCAAAAAGGGGTCCCTGACCAGGTTCGTAGCCAGCATTGGATAATAAATTACAATGCGGGAGTTTACTGGGCTACAATTCACTTCTTGATTTCCGATTGGCTTATAGTATGCAGTAGTTTCGTTTTTTTAAATTTACGCGTCATTTTTATTAAGATAATTTGTTAAATATTTACTTAGCATTGTATTAGCATCTAAGACTACGGTAAACTTTAAACAAAATTGTATATATATATTTTTTTTTTTTTCGGATTTTTTTTTTTAAAAATTGCATTTATTGAACACAGCTAAGTTTTTACCGGTCATAAAAGTAATCAATTTTCAAGCAAAAATTGGTTTTAACTTTTAAAAAACTGTATTTAAAGAAAAATAGGGAAACTAAGTAAAAATATTTCTTTAAAATTTCGAATTTAATTCTTAAATGGACTTAGGTGGTAATACAAAACAAAATACGCAAAAATTAAAACTTTCTTAAATAGTATGAATTTATGATATCATGCATTGTTATTTAACTTACGTCAAATAAAAACTTTATCTTCATCTTTTCCTGCAATATGTTATAAATTGGTAATATATATAAACATCCTACGTGAGATTATTTCGAAGTGTTTACCCTTGTTAAAAACAGCATATCCACAATCCCCCCCCCCACAAGACCATGATCAATATAGATTATGCAGTAGATGACGAATCAAAGCGACGCCAGGGCCATAAACACACAGCGGATAGAAGCCCAAACGGTTCCACCAGCCCCACGTATGTATTACATATAGCGTATCTAAAGAAGTACTGCTCCGAATTGCATCAAACAAAAACTGTTTTTTAAACAATAAAAATACCAACAACTTTGCATATACATGTTATTAGCGAAGTTTCATGTGTGTCCAGATAAATAAGTAAACGCGTTAAATACTACATGATTTTCTGAAATAAAGCCACGTAGCGGATTAACGGCTGGATAAAACCCCATAAAACATATTACATAAAAGATTTAGAAAACAATTGCGATCATTTTAAACCAAATTTCATTATATTTGGACAAGTGGTTCAGGAGTTATGATCAAAAATAGATTTTCCGCCATTTTTCAAGATGGCGGCCAAACGGGGCGGAACCCAGCCGACGTCCATATCAAAAAATGATCGTCTTGTTCTAGTGTACAAACCCTGAAAGTTTCATAAATGTTTCTCAAAAGGCACAATTCTCGAAGAATATGTCGCCCTGCAACTGGACTACTAGATGCAAGGCAGTCCTCTTCGCTCCATCACTTCTGTTGACGTCTGCTCCGGCTCGGATGAGGAGTTCTGCGACCTCTTCGTTCCCTTCTATTGCAGCACACATGAGAGGAGTTCCCTCACCGCAGCCATTGACTTGGGCTCCACGATGAAGGAGCAGAACCACAATATCCTTCGTGCCCCATAAAGCAGCCAACATCAAAGGTGTACGACCATAGCGATCCTTGATGTCAATTTCACACCCATTATCGATGAGCAGTCCTGCCACTTTGTACCGACCATAACAAGCTGCCAAGTGAAGAGAGGTCTTTCCATCTTCGTTGAGCCTGTTCACGGACACTCTCGCCGGTTACGCTCCTACTACCCGAATTCCGAGTACCCGAATATCATAATCCTACTCTACCCATTCAAATGAGTTGGCAGGTGTGAAAATTGGATGCACTGACCAGCTGAAATGAAAATCTACTATGTAGCATTGGTTGCCAAGATTTGGCGACAATTCCCATTTGGTGATAATCACAATTAACATAAACTTTTTCTTACCCAAATTTTATAAGTATATGAGGGATCAACCCACAGGAGTTCCGTTCATTGAGACACAAAGGGCGGAGAGGGGGGGGGAGGTTAGAATAGATAGGGGTGATTCTTTAGAAATGCCATTTCCTGGTAAAGGTGTGTGACTTATCAATCATTTAGTCTCTCGCACACTTGCAACTTTGTGTGCGCGACTAACCCTCACTAGCAGTGATTTCATCGACTGAAAAATCTTTTGCTTAATTCAGGGCGTTCCAAAGAGACCACCAGATTTCAAAAATTAATAACTCAAGGGAGGGTAACGTTTAAAAAAAATCCCTGCTGGATATTAGTAAGGATTTCTTCTACATATTCATATAAGTTATTTATGCAACAAGTGTGAAAAGTAATACTTTTTGAAACGAGTGGATTTTATTTCACGAGCGAGGCACGATCGCGTGCCATAATGACACGTGTTTTAAAAGTTAACTTTTCACAAGCGATGCATACTTGTAAGCATCGCTTGTGAAGAGTAAAAAAGCTTGTAAAAATTGTTTTATAAATATGTAAAAAAAATACCTTTAGTATAAAAAAAAAATTTCAAGCACATTAATATCATTAAATAAAAGTACATCGATAAATCTATGGATTTTATGAATATTATGAAATAAAAAAATCTTTTAAATGTTGGCATCTTATGAAAATAGTGATAAAAAGTAATTTTTTTCACTGCTTTTGGGTGAAAAAAAGTACTTTTTGTCACTGTTTCAAAAAGTTTGATTTTATGCACCCGTCTGATATCGAAATTATAATGTAAAAGTCGGATTTTTTTCACGCAATTATAAAATAGTTATTTTTATAATTGCGTGAAAAAAATCGGACTTTTACACTATAATTTTAATATCAGACGCGTGCGTAAAGTTATACTTTTTAGAAACAGTGATACAAAATTACTTTTTTTCATCCAAAAGCAGTGCAACAAAGTACTTTTTTTCACTCATTTTATATGATGCCAACATTTCAAGTAAAACTTTTGGAATTTTGCCGATCGTATTAATTCCTATTGGCTGAATGGTGCATTTCCCTTTTCTGTAACCAACAAAAAACCTTTTGTGAGCCGTTTCAAGCTTTCGAAGGGAAGCGTATTTTTTACAAATGCCAACTGTGTTTGTGTTTCCTATATTTCCGTGAATAACAAAACTTCTTGGAGTATCATTTTTTGTATTATTTAGGTGTACAATCCATAGATTTTCTTGATCTTCGATATTATCAACTACCATTTTACATAGTTCAGCTCTTCTACACGCGCCAAATATTCCGAAAATTGCGACAACTTTCTGCAGTAAAAATTCTTCGTCTGGGGCATCGTTTAGGAATGTTGAAATTTGATTTTCAGAAATAATTTTAGATTTCTTCGGCCTGTACCCAACGGAATTTTTCTTAAGAAACGCTAATAGCAACGGAAATTTCTTTATGTCTATGTTTTGCTTTACTAGAATGTTTGTACGGAGCATGGAGAATTCTGACCAAATCGTCGAGGAATTTTTTTGCTTCGATTTTTCAGAAAAGTAGGCAAGCATTATTTTTTCATTGCACATATTTTCCACTTTTTTACATACGCACCAATGTCAAAACTTTTCGTACGCCTTTTCATAAACTTTTCTTGATTTTTCCGGAAGCATATTTAATGTAACATCATTGACTGCTACTTCTATATCTTCTGGAAGCTCAAAATTCATATCAGTCGCCATGTTTAAATATTTGACTTTAAACTAAAAATAAGTTTTCCTTTTGTAGTTCCAGAGATTTATCGATACCGATCTCATTTACGTAAAAAAAAAATTAGCACGTGAATTATTTTTGAACCAATGAGATTTGATTTTTTTCCCCACGTAATTATACGCTTATCACGCTCATCGAACTTCGAGTTCATTGGTTGTTTTCTTTGACAAAATGTTGAAACACGCTTATTGGTTTTTTAAAGCGTCACGCGCTCCGAACTGCGAGTTCATTGGTTGTTTTCTTTGACATCTCTTCTGATGGAAGCTCAAAATTTATTTTAGTCTAATTAGCACGTGAATTATTTTTAACCAATAAGATTGGATTTTTTTCACGCAATTATAAAAAATAGTGTATGAAACCCGTGCGAAAAGTAAAATTTTTTTAAACACGTGTCATTATTTCACTCGCTCGTGAAATAAAATCCACTAGTTTTAAAAAGCGTTATTTTTCGCACTAGTTGCATAATAGTTATTTATGCAACAAGTGTGAAAAGTAACACTTTTTAAAACTAGTGGCATTTATTTCACGAGCGAGGTACGAGCGAGTGAAATAATGACACGTGTTTTAAACACTTTTTTACACGTGTTTTAACACTTTTTCTTGTTTCGATTTTTTAGATAAGTACGCCAACATTATTTTTTCATTACATATATTTTCTACTTTTTTTGACATACGCACCAATATCGAAACTTTTCATACGCCTATTCGTAAATTTTTCTTGATTTTTCTCGAAGCATATTTGAAGTAAATCATTAGCTGCTATTTCTATCTCTCCGGGAAGTTCAATATTCGTATCAGTATCCATGTTCAACTGTTTAAATTTAAACTAAAAAATAAGTTTGCTTTTTTGCTGTTCCAGAGATTTTATCGATGCCGATCTTCTTCACGTAAAAAAGTTAGCATTAGAATTATTGTTGAACCAATGACATTTGATTTGTTTCACGTAATTATAAGAAATAATGTATGAAACACGTGTGAAAAGCAAACTTTTTAAAACACGTGTCATTATTTCACTCGCTCTTGCCTTGCTCGTGAAATAAAATTCACTAGTTTTAAAAAGTGTTACTTTTCACACTTATTGCATAAATCATGAATTTTTCACATTACTTCAGAAGTTATGATTTCACTTTTTTTCCATCCCAAAAATCTTTCTTAGAATCCATTGCAAAGGTTTGCATAAATGTATAATAAAAAAAAACATAATTAAGAAACTGTAGGGGAAGATGTTGTACCTCTGACCATATTGTTCCTTTGACCACCTAGCCCCTAGGATTTGAGGGCCCTGTAGTAATATTTTATAAAAATTAGTCTTTTTAGTATATAGTGATTCCACTGGAGGGCTTCTGTACCCTAATGTGGATTATTCAAGCCAAAGAGGATTCGTATGAAATATAAAAATCCATTTCCATCCTAAAAATGTAACTATTTTGTTCCTAAGTTTTTGTCTAATAAAATTTGTTGTGTTATGTTTTTGTTGGTCGATATCATTTGACATAGTAGCTAAACACTTCAGAAAATATTATACAGCTTTCGAATATCGTAATTCTAATCCTTAAACTGTAGCATGCTTTTTAATTTGTAATGTAATGGTGTTGTACCTCTGACCACCATCAGTTGTTGCTCCTTTGACCAGGTCAAAGGTACAACACTCCTAAGTAAATTTCTCTACATTTCAACTTCGATGTGTTACTGTTACAACATTCGTAAAATTAATTAATACATATTTTTATATATGCCCATAAGGAACAGAAAATGCATATAAATTTTAAACCTCTGAGAGGGATAAGAGAATTAGCTGAATTATAAACTTGTTTTCACTGCATCAGATTTAAATTAAAAATTTTAAATGAAAAATTATTTTCTTAAATTACAACATATTTATGTAGTAGAGGGTTATAAATCGGCCCACTGTGCTTTAAATTTTTAAATTAAACAAAATTATTAAATTTATATATTTTTAAAAAATATATGAGTTGGTGAAAAACCTGACAGTCAGATGACGGCTTAAAAATATATTCTACTTAAGAAAATTCAAAATATAATAAAATGTCACTACCATCTATCATTCTATACATCGTTCCTATATTCTTGACTATTCTATTCTAAAGAATATTTATTATTTTTCTAGTGGATAGGAATATGAATAAATAAGGTGAATAAAATTATATAATTAAAATTTTGTTAACCTAAACTATCATGTTCTTATTATCTTCAATCTCTGTAAAATGTTCCCGGAATTTCAAATGATCTATAAACTGGTCAAAGGTACAACAACCCCCCAACTCCCCAACAGTACCCCCTACCCGGATCCCTTTTTTTCTTTAGAAAGTTTCAACGGTCAGTTGGTCAAACAAAAGAAATACCAAGTCCCCCTCCCAACACTACAGATACTCTCTTTTGTCAATATCCCATACATGTCCATCCCATATACAGTAGAACCATTATTACAGGCTACAGCCAAACCTAGGGAAGGGGGTGAGGGATGGGGAAATACACAAATTCCTTTCAGGGGACGGATAAATATGTAGCCGCTGATGTGATTCAGGGCTAATACTTGGCGTCGATTGATGGCGAACTTTTGGTACAGTAAACCTATTCCTTCTGTCATAATTTTCTACAAGTCATCTATCTTGACGCGCCCTCTGTCACATTTATAGGGGAAAAAGAGGTTTCGGGTACTCGGAATTCGGGGTCTAGGGGAGTCACGCTCTCGCCTCGATGAGTTGCCTCACCCTTTCCAAATTGTTTTGTATGACGGCATGGTGCATGGGGAACTCGTTCATATTCCTTCTTATATATTTAGATGGCAAACAGGTAATGGAAATTCGAACAATTACGACTGGGAAGAATCGTTGCTAAATCATAAATAAAATATTGCTTTAAATACGGAGAAATTAAATCATCTTTAAGACAAAATTCAAAATCTCAGAATATAGTATGGTCAAAGCTCCTTCTACACCAAGTTAGGACACACCATACATTCGATCGGAGCCAAGGTTTTTCCCGCTAGAGGCGCTGCGAAACGCCGAAGGCCGAAAATGACGAAAAAGCGTGATGTTCCGGGCTGCAAATCTGGTTGTAAAACTTAAATTAACTGTCGATTTTCCGTGTTTAAAGCACCTAATAATGAAGAGGATTTTAAATTGTGTCACAAGAATATCCCTAGGAAGGATCGTCTGCTGAAAAGTACCGAAATGGTGATTTTTTTTAAGGGGAAGTCAAACACCTCCCCTCCCTTTTCACTTCCCTTGTTAAGTCTATGGGGACAGTTTTTAATGCTCGCTGACTTTTTCCCGCTAGAGGCGCTGCGATATGCTGAAGGCCGAAAATGCCCGAACCAGTTGAGCCACTCTCTCCCATAGACATCCCGCGTTATGGCCCAACTTGGTGTAGAAGGAGCTTTGGTATGGTAAACAGAAATCAAGAATACGCAATTAGTTCATTTCAGTTTAAAAATACCCTATTTATTTATTTCCAAAGACAAATGGATTTCTTTTCCTCATATTTTCTACTGATGCCTTGATTTGAGAAGACTCTGGTTGTCAGGATTGGCTAGTTGGCGCTATTTATTGCTTCATAATTCAATTTTAAGCTTCCACACAGCTCTTAACACTGAGTGTAAGCAAAACAAAGGATATCAATAAAGGTTATTGTATTTAGGAAAAAAAAGCAATAAAAAGGCCGCTTTCACACTGGACGACACGACACCGATATGTATCGGGTCCGCCGATTCTGCACCGATTCCGTGTCGTTCGTCTAGCGCTTTTTCACTAAGCGATTTTCCACCGATAAAATCGTTATTTTTTCTCTCATTTCGTGATCATCTCTTGCCGAGAGCGGACGTTTTTTTGTGACCTCGTCCTGCGCATTGAATTGTTCCTTTTAATAATACGATTTTGTGTGTGTGTTTTGCGTTTATAATTAAAAATAGAACATAATATAATTATTATGAATACCCCATGTATTATGATTTTATTAAAAAAATTTTTTTTTTTAAATTGATGCTATAAAAAAAGACATAAAATATTCTGTAGTTAGATAGAACAAATTATTTTAAAAATAAATTATTAATTTAAATATTTAGGATGATTCCTAAGCAAATGTAATTTTAGTATATATTTAATGAGATTTAAATGGTTAAAAACACAACTTTTAATTTTTGTTCTAGGAATCTAACATTTGTGAAATAGACTCATTATGCATCCAAAATGAAATGGCAAATAAATCTTAATTTTTTTTAAACTAAAATTTAAGGAATTTTTTTTTAACTATAAATTTTGAATACATTATAAAAATACTTTTCGAAACTTTATTTGTTAAAATAAGTGAAATTTTTAATCCTTTAAAAATGCAAGCATGATGAATTTGGTATCAATATATTTAATAAAAAAAATTATAACAAACATTATTTAATTCTTCAAAAGACACAATTCTTCCATCGACCAACACAAAAAGAATATATAACTTTATAGAAAAATATAGAGAATTTAATAAAATTTATTTGAAATAAGCATGCGTTTTAGCTTTGTGAGGAAAAAAAATCACAAGCTGATGATTCCAATTGGAATCACAGGAGTGTGAAAGGGTTCATATATTAGATTTTTTTCAAGATACTTTTAATAACTTCCGAATCCAATACCAAGTGCTAAATATAGTTTCAAATGAATCCCATCACCATGGTTAAAGAAATGCCATAGCTATAAGTAATTTGTGGTCAATTTATTAGTCATCATTGTGGCGAATACCTATTAAGGCGGGATCATACCGAGCAGGCAACTCATTGTGGCCGAGGGCGACATCTGGTGAAGATATCGGAACTGCTATACAGGGAGGTTCAGAGAATTCGGAAACTAGCAAATCAAAATGCTTAATTCATTGATTGACGTTTTCATCTTATTTTTCAATCCTTCTATAAATAGCTGATTGGTCAGTTTTAAACTACCTTTCCTAAGCTCCTCCCCTTGTCAACGTATCTCACACCTCCTTCGAGAAATTCCCGCCGTCGCCCTGGGTGCAATTCCTCTCTATCTGTGTGCCATGCAGTAAAAAATCTGTCTATGTCTGTCTTACTTGACGAGGTTTATAGGTGGGTATCTGATCAAGCACACAACCCTGAAATACATGTACCAACCAACCATTTTCCCTATGAGAAGACGGGATGACTCACTTTGCAGGTTAATTGAATAACGTCGCACGAAAGCTACGCCTGATCTTTAAACTCACCACGTAAATTCTAGTTTCGGTCGTAATCAGCCCAATCAAATCCAAGCTATAAAGTATCGTTTGGCAAGTTGAGTTACAAGCTTTTGTAATTTTTTTTCAATTTATGTTAAAATTTGTAGGTTTCTTTTAGAAGTGATTGATAAATATACAAACAGTTACTAACTATACTATATACTACTATACGCATTAAAAAAGATAATTTGCATAAATAACAGGTGACTACAAAAAGGGGAAGCAGTTACAGTTGGTACAAAAGTTTATTATGTGACACCATAAACATTTATACCTGCCTACCTATTGTTGTAATCTCTGCTGGATGTCACGCCTAGTAATTTTTTTGGTTGGTACAAAAATATTATCAGGTATGACATCCAACAAAGACAAACATTACCAGGTGGGTCGGGTGCAATTTTTTTTTCCGACATTCGGATAATCATTCATGCTTTGGATAATTGAAGTTCGACTGCACGCGGTTTTAGAATTTATATTAGAAGTTATTTAAACATTGTGTTATATCTATCTGTGGAATTTTGTCGACGTGCCTCGTAATTTTAAAATGCCGTCAGAAAGACGATGCTTGTATCTGACTGGGAACCAATTCGTAATATTGTGCAAGACTATGAAACATTGCACCGCAATGGATTTAATGTGCACAAACCCTCTTTATACGGTAGATATTTGATAGATATTATTTGTAGTATTGTCGGAATGATTGTATCCAGAGTAATTCCTTAATAACACTAACTGTTTAATACATGATTATAATTTACAAGTTGTTTACAATATTAAGATTTTAAATTGGAAAAAGGTTTAGGAAAATAAAGATGCAGTAGCAGCAACACAAGTTCGAAGGAGCCGGAGAGAATCTGCCTCGAGACAAGTTGTTGTTCTCCTTCTTCTCTTCCTGCTGCCAGATTCCTGGCACTGGCTTGCCTATGTGCTGGCCTGTTGTGACGTCACCACCACTAACACAAAGAGCAGTGGCAGACGCCACAGGAGCCCCCCTCCAGTGATAGCGAGACTACAAATATTTCGAATTAAAACGGACAGTTCTTCCAGAACGAGTCTTTATAGCTGTTTGATTGTTGGGGCAAGTTTGCAGGTCGCCAGATAACTGTGGGCTCTTGTGTTGTTGCTCGCAAGCCGATGCCTTTGATCGCCTCTCTCCAGTGGCATAATCACCTTCCTCCCTCGCTATTTATGCTGGCTTTACACGATCGATGTTTACTGTGCACCCTGATCCATTCTTTAAAATTTTGATGACCTTGTTGCCCCTATCCATCACCTTGAAGGGGCCCTCATATGGGGGTTGAAGGCTCCGCTTTAAAGAATCTGTCCGCAGGAAGATGTGACTGCAGGTCTCCAAATCCTTGCTGACAAATATGGTTTGGTCGCGATGTGGCAGCGTTGGAGCTGGCGTCAGCTGCTGCATGGCCTCACGCAACTTCCCCACAAATGTGGTTGGATCAGCGGGACTGGAGGCAGGCGTGAGAAACTCTCCTGGAAGGCGAATCGGGCTCCCATACACCATCTCGGCTGTCGTTGCTCCCAAATCCTCCTTCCAGGCAGCTCGGAAACCCAGTAGGATAGTGGGCAGAGTTGCTGTCCACTGAAGGTTTCCATGTGCCATTATTGCTGCCTTCAGCTGTCTGTGCAGCCTCTCGACCTGGCCGTTGGCTGCCGGATGGTATGGTGAAGTACGAAGTCGGTTGGTGCCGAGGAACTTGGTTAGGGCATCGAAGAGCGATGACTCAAACTGCGTTCCTTGGTCGGTCGTCATCCTTAGAGGGGGGCCGAACCTGACAATCCAGCCAGCGTAGAGTGCCCTAGCAACTGATTGAGCTGTTATGTCTACCAAGGGGAATGCCTCAGGCCACTTTGAAAATCTGTCAACACATGTAAGGCAGTAGCGGAAACCTTCCGATGGTGGAAGAGGCCCAACCAGATCTATATGGATGTGATCAAATCGCGCACTTGGTGGTACAAAATTCCCAATCAAGCTTCTGGTGTGTCGGGAAATCTTTGACTTCTGGCAATTCAGGCATGTACGCGCCCATGATGTAATGTCCTTTTTCATTGAAGGCCAGACATATCTTTCACTAACTAACTTAACTGATGCTTGAATGCCAGGGTGGGACAGGGAGTGCAGGTTAGTGAAGACCTCCAGACGAAGAGTGTCTGGCACAAAAGGACGAATGTTGCCTGTTGAAATGTCACAGTAGAGAGATACTGGGGGTTGTCCAATTGGGAGTGACTTTAACACCAGGGATGATGTGCTAGGGTCTTCTAAGAGGTTCTTCAACTCCACATCAGCAGCCTGTTCTGCGGCCATCTGTTGGAAGTTGATAGGTGAGGGGGTGTTGATTACGTCAATGTTTATTCTGGAGAGAGCGTCTGCTACCACATTGTCTGTCCCCTTGAGATGGCGGATATCAGTTGTAAACTGACCAATGTAGTCTAGCTGACGCGTCTGTCGAGGTGAGCATTTGTCCTCCTTTTGCTGGAATGCGTAAATCAGGGGCTTGTGGTCGGTAAACAATGTGAAGGGGCGGCCTTCAACCATGTGCCTGAAGTACCTGATAGCCATGTATGCTGCGAGGAGTTCTCTGTCGTAGGCACTGTACCTCTGTTGAGCTGGGGATAGCTTTTTTGAGTAGAAAGCCAGCGGCTGCCAACTTCCCTCGACTTGCTGGTGCAGGGCAGCACCCATGGCTGTATCTGAAGCATCCACCACGATGGCGATTTTGGCATCTTGTGATGGATGGTACAGTGTAGCAACATCAGCTAGGCTCTTCTTGCATTCTTCAAAGGCTATGCTTGCCTCCTCTGTCCAGACGATAGGTGTTCTGTCGTTCTTCTTGCTGCCCTTCAGCATTGAGTTCAGAGGTGCCTGTGTGCTTGCTGCATGCGGAAGAAAACGACGGTAGAAATTTATCATTGCAAGGAAGCGACGCAGCTCTCGGATGGTGTCAGGTTTAGGGAACTCCACAATGGCAGAGACTTTTTCAGACAGAGGCATGATACCCTCAGAGGTGATAGTGTGTCCTAGGAATTTTACTTGTGATTTGCCGAGGACACACTTGGAGGCATTGAGGATCACTCCGTACTCTTGAAAGCGCTGGAATACCTGCCTGAGGTGCTCGTAGTGCTGGTCTTCATTTTGTGATGCTACCAACACGTCATCAAAATAGGGGACACAGAATTCGAGGTCTCCTAAAACATGGTGAATAAAACGCTGGAATGTGGCGGCTGCATTCGAGAGTCCAAAAGGCATATATAGAAACTCGAAGAGTCCAAATGGTGTTGCAACAGCTGTTTTTGGGACATCTTCCTCTCGTACAGGTATCTGGAAGTATGCCTTCTCCAGATCCAGGGTGGAAAAAACTGTTTTTCCCTCCAATACCTGCAGGCAGTCCTGTATATGGGGCACTGGGTATCTGTCGGGTACTGTAATGCCATTCAGCTTCCGGAAATCTCCGCAGGGACGCCAATCCCCATTACTCTTGGGCACCATGTGAAGTGGCGATGCCCAGCAACTCTTCGACGGCCTGCATACCCCCGTCGAGACCAGGAACTGGAATTCTCGCTTTGCTGCTGCCAGTTTATCAGGCGGAAGTCTTCGAGGTCTGGAGAAGACTGGCGGCCCTGTCGTCTGTATACAATGCTTGATGTCGTGCCTCACTTGTCGAGTGTCTGTACCCGCTACCATGATTGACGGGAATTGTGACAGAAGGGCATGAAACTTGGTGTCCTCACAGATGGATTTGATTCCTGGAGATTCGTTTTCACTGACCCTTCCTGTTGACCTGAGGTGGGTAAGGGGATCAATTAAAGCACCATGGCGGATGTCGATGAGTAGACCAAAATGACGTAAAAAGTCAGAGCCGATGATGGGTTGAGACACCGAGGCAACGATAAAAGGCCAGTGAAATTCTCGGCGTAAACCTAAATCCAACTGTAAGAGCTTCTTACCATAGGTTGTGATAGGGGACCCATTAGCTGCAAACAACTGGAGTTTGGCGGGGGGGTGGCGTTTTTCGGCTTCTGTAGGAGGAATTACTGAAACATCGGCCCCAGTGTCGATAACATATTGTGATGCAGTGGACTTGTCCTTCAGGAATAAACGATGTATCTCCACCCTGCCGTCACCCTCTAGAGCGAGTGACGGCCTCTTTAGTTTTCCTGCTTCCAGGTACAAGAGGGTTTGCAGTTGGAGGCCTTCTCCCCAAATCTTTGGTGGTACCAGCAATGCGATGAACGCTGGCCGCTGGAGTCCCGGTGGCGGCTGGAGGAACGCTGACGATTGTTTCCTCTCCATGGATCCCTCGACCTGCTCCGGGAACGAGTCTCAAGATGATCTAGTCTGGCCGTTATTTCCATCAGCATGGAGCGCAGTGATGGTTCTTCCAGCGACCCGGTCTGTTGGGGAACTTGGTTTACTGGTCCCTTGATCTCGTGTACTGCCACTCCACCTGCTAACGACATGATGCCATCTGCTATTTCAGCCAGCTTTTCTAACCTGTCGTTGGAAATGGCCAAAATCTGTTGGACATGAGGCGGGAGGCGTTGCATAAACAGGGTCTTCAAAAGATCTTCAGCCATTGTGCCAGCTTTTCCTTTCATCTCCAGAAGTAGTCTTGAAGGTTTCTTATCGCCCAGTTGCATCCCGGAGATCAGGTCCCGAAGCTGCTCCTCTTTTGTGTCGGCGTACTGGTTGCACAATCGATCTCGAATGGTCGTATAAGGGTTTTCAGCTGGAATATTCATGACGAGGTCGCCGACGATGGCAAGCTCCTCGGGTTGCAGGGCGGACACCACGTGATGAAATTTCGTCAGTTCCACGGTGACTCCGGCTAGAACGAACTGGCTTTCCATTTGCCGGAACCATATTTCTGGATTTCCTCGCCAGAAAGGTGGGGCCTTCACTGCCACACGAGCGATGGATGCAGCGGGAACCACGTTGTTATTGTCCTGCATGGTTGCGTGTTCACTATAGTCCAGTCATCAATGTAGTATTGTCGGAATGATTGTATCCAGAGTAATTCCTTAATAACACTAACTGTTTAATACATGATTATAATTTACAAGTTGTTTACAATATTAAGATTTTAAATTGGAAAAAGGTTTAGGAAAATAAAGATGCAGTAGCAGCAACACAAGTTCGAAGGAGCCGGAGAGAATCTGCCTCGAGACAAGTTGTTGTTCTCCTTCTTCTCTTCCTGCTGCCAGATTCCTGGCACTGGCTTGCCTATGTGCTGGCCTGTTGTGACGTCACCACCACTAACACAAAGAGCAGTGGCAGACGCCACATTATTATTTATAGAAGGATTACATTCGATCCTGGCATCGGATCTCTGGGTTTGCAGGTCAACTTGTTTACAGCTATACCTACGAGAAAAATGTATTTTATATTAATCTTGGTTTATTTGATGCTTTAAGGGGTCATAGGAGTCTTAAAAATGTGCAAAGAAGGTACTACAAAGCCTAGTTTGATTCTTCATGTAATTTTTTAACTACTCAATATATGTATTAGTAGAATTTTTTAATATGTAATTCTAAAATATTTATTTAATATAAAACAAATTTTAAAATTTATGAAACTTTAGCCAAAACTAAAATAAAGGATATTAAGCATAAAGCTATTTGAACACATTGTGATTAGGCTTGCGCGGCAAATTGTGAGGTCAAAATCGAAAAAATTACCAGGAAAATGACTTTATATTTATTGCACAAATATGTGCAAACAAAGACTTATACCTAAATTCTCAGCCCAATTTTAATTAGAAATTATTTTAAGAACTTTTTTCTAAAAAAATTAATAAAAAATTTTAAATTTCGAATTAAAATTTTATTTTTAAATAATTTATGATTAAAATTGAGCTGAGAATTTAGGTATAAGTCTTTGTTTGCACATATTTGTACAATATAAAGTCATTTTCCTGGTAATTTTTTTCAATTTTGACCTCACAATTTGCCGCGCAAGCCTAATCACAATGTGTTCAAATAGCTTTATGTCTAATATCATTTATTTTAGTTTTGACTAAAGTTTCATAAATTTTAAAATTTGTTTTATATTAAATAAATATTATAGAATTTCATATAAAAAATTATACTTATATATTGAGTAGTTAAAAAATTACATGAAAGATCAAACTATACTTTGTAGTAGAGATGTGAAAAAAAAGAGCACCATGCTCTTTTGAACATGTTCTTTAAAAAGAACAGGAGCAGTATGTTCTTTGTTTTTGAAAAAGCCTGTTCTTCTGTAATTAACGATTTTAAATCAGAATTTATTCTTACGTTATACAAAAAAAAATCACACCCATCTTCTAATTCTTATTTCGTTACTCGGTAAATCATTAATCATAAAATTCCTAACAAAACGAGCAATAGCCTCTCCTCATAGTTCGTGAGTGGGTTTGGACGAAAAGACTTCATCTCATCTTACGTCACGAATGCCCGAAACGCTATACCCACTATTCCGGCAATGAAACAGATTTCAAAACGATTACGATGAAGAAAAAAGAGCACTGAACCATGTGTTCTTTTTTTCGCAGTTGCTCTTTTTTGAACAGACCGCTCTTTTTCGCGGACTATCAAACTGGAGCAGATTGTTCTGAGTTGCTTTTTTTCACAAATGGTTCTGAGTAGCTCTTTTTCACAGATGGTTCTGAGTAGCTCTTTTTCACAGATGGTTCTGGGTAGTTCTTTTTCACAGATTGCTCTGGGTAGCTCTTTTTCGCAAATTGCTATGGAAGACGCTCTTTTTTGGCAGCTCATTTGGCATTGTTCTGAAAAGTTGGTGTTCGTTTTGAATTCTTTCATGTGTTTAAATACTAGGGTTGGGTATTATCGTACTTATGTTTTGGATGTGTGCGTGTGATATTTTTTGTTTACTCATTTTTTTTTTAAAATTTGTTTCAAATTTTAAGTATTTAGATCAGCATTAAGTTTTTTTAGAGAAATGTTAGCATTGGATTTAAAATTTGCAATTTCATTTTTTTAATTGCATACATTTTAATACATTTAATAAGTAATATTAATTAATATATTTTTTAATTGTATTGAGTGGCATAGTTTAATTTCCTGAGCTTCAATAATTGTCGATAGTCGCAAAAAGTTTTCAGAAGTGAAGCTTCAAATTATTGTTTTAAAAAACTTTTAAAACTGGAAAAGTAAATTATTATAAAATTAAACCACAATACTTATTTTTTTCTTCTGTAAACTATTTGATTTATTCAGATATTCGTCTAGTCATAATCGTCAGCCCCCCATGAATAGATGTTAAGACATATTTTTGTTGTTGAAAAAAATCCTAAAATTAACTACATTTTTTTTCCCCTTCTGGCTCATAAGTAAGCTTTTTTTTTTAATAATTTGAATTACTCTGCCATGGGCGGTAAATTGCAGTATCTAATGGTTACTAGACTAGATTCATGTAAGTTTTAGTTTTAAATCTTTCAATTAACCTATAAACTTTTATTTTCCTTCATTTCAAATGTCTTGAGAATGCTACTTTCTAACAGAAAAAAAAAACAAAATGAAGCTGGAAATTACTGAAACAGGAAGGGGGTGAATAGGGGGACGCGGTATAAAGTAAACAAATCTTTCTTTCCCCCCACTTTGTTTATGTGTGGGTGGGTTGCTTCGCGGCCCTTCCAGTGCGAAGAGCCGCGTTCAGGGTTGTTAGATTGGCTAAATGCAGCGGTTTTGGCTAATATTTGAACAGCACTGCTGATTAAAAATTTTAAATGTAGCCAAACTTGTTCTAGCTAGGGATTTAATTAAGACCTAAAAATCTTCAAATTGTTATTTATTTGTTCAGTCTTGAAATTTTTTTAAACCTTTTATTATTTTTTTTGCTTTTAAATTCGTTTATTTGTTCTTTAAACCGTGTGGGAAAAGACGTAATAGAAGATATTATTTGGAATTTTGGCTTCTTTTGAGCCGCAGTTTGGCTATCTTTTAGAACTTTCATCTGGTGATCCTGGTAGCTCTAATCAATGTAACACTGTTTTGACAAGAGGACGCATTTCTTAGCGTCTGTGTAACCCCCCCCCCCCCTAAAAAAATGCATCAGAACATTTTTAAGTCTCTAACAAAATACCTTCATTGACTGCTTCAGGTGCACAAACTAACATCGGCCAGTAGTGTACCTTAAGAAAAAAATCACTGCTACTCAAAAGAAAAAAATTGATGATGCATTAAAAGGAGCTAACAAGATTTTTAAATTTGAAAAATAAATCAACTTAAATAAATCTCGTTACATCATTTGGTTTAAATAAAATTACAGTATTCCGCTGATTTTTTTCCATTTAATGTTAAAAGTGGAAGTAAAAATTACTTTTTACCTACGTGACTTACACAACAGAAAGGCTAATTTTGCAGGGAACTAGACCATAAATTGAACCAATATTTTGTTTATTGTTAATATAATTCCTTGAATTACTTAAATTGCAAGTGGAACTTTATATATAACAAATCTTACTTATTGTAAAATGCCTACTTATTGTAATCTTACTTATTGTATGCAGCTCAGCTCTTTATCTAAGCTATAATTATGTTTCATTTAACAAAATTTTTGTAAAAAAATTCGTCATATTTATTTAACAATTTTATCAAATTATTAGCAGTTGCGCAGATGTGAAAACATTTTCTCAGCATATTAATTTCTTCAATACTATAGTGTATAAATAAGATAACGCTGCTACACCGAATACTTTAAAACTTTAATTTTGCATGTACTGTGTACAGCATACAGCATTTTTAAGTATTCAGTTGTGACAAAAGCTTCGTGAAAATATTTCAGATAAACAATCTATTTAATTAAAATTCCTTTGTATATTTTCTAAAAAGTTTTAGTATGTAATCCATATTATATAAAATGCTTTATAAATATAATTTTAATAAAGTGTTTGATTGAAATATATAATTTTAACTAAGTCTATTTTTATTTTAATCTTTGAAATCAATTCACACTCAAAAACAGTAAAATACTTTTTTATATAAATACTTGTACCGCAATGTTTAATTTTTTTATGTTTCAAAAATGTTGCATTACGTTTGTGTTATAGTATTTGTGTATTGTTTATGATTTACTTTGTAAATATGTTTAGTACTTTAATCATTGTCGATAATTTATCTTATCCACACAAAAAATTAAAAAGTTTTGTTTTAAATTTATCTATTTCTTTTTAAAAATGTATAATATTTTTAATAATAAAATTTAACAAAATATATCTCCAGTTGGATTTTATATTTTAAGTTTGTCCAAAATTTTAAAATACTTCCCTAACCCTTCCTCACATAAAGCAACTTCTGTTAAAAGAGCAGGTTAAAGAACTGTTCTTTTTAAAAGAACAGGAGCAGAGAGCAACTGCTCTTCAAAAAGAGCATAAATATAACATCTCTACTTTGTAGTACCCTCTTTGCACATTTTTAAGACTCCTATGACCCCTTAATGTAATATGCACTTGCATGGCACTTTTTTTTGCTTAATCGAAATTGTATAGTGGTGTTTGGAATCGGTTCAGTTTCATCGGTGAAATGGTTGTTTGTGGTGCTTGGAATCGAAGAACACTTTAATGTCTTATTTTTTCTTCTCAAAAATATTCCACACAATTTTCTTTAAAAACTTACATTTAATTACGATGTATATTTACATAAATTATCATACGATTATTTTTCAGAACAAAAAAAAAATTATATGTTTGACAAAAGTGTATTTTTTAAAATTCATTCGTATCCTTTTTTGAAAATTATAACAAATGTTATTGATAGATTAAAAAACCACATCATAAAAGTAATATTGAAAGATCATTGAAAGTAAATATATTGAATATGCTTCAAAATATTAAATTTTTCGATAAGGGGACGTACATAAATTACGGCACGCTCAGAGGGGGAGGGAAGGGTATGCGCCAACATGAGGATCAAGACGTAACGATTAAAAAATTTCCAATTTTGCAAAGAAAAACTGTCTTAAATAAAATGAAGTTTTTGAGAAAAAAATTAAAATCTTTTTTTTATAAGAGGCACTATTACAGTTGTGTAGTGTTTTCTGAAGAAGACGAGCCGAAACTTGTATAATTTGTACAGCAACAAATAAACTATTTGCGCCAATAACGTGGTTTCCTTAGTGAATCCTCTCATGCTTGTTTCAAACTCAAAATGGAAGACACTTTAGAATAAATTCCCTTTACTAAATATCTGCGATTTTTATCGAGTATTTAGAGTAAAATTGAAACAACCAATAAAATCACGATGGACAAAAATGAAAAATGGAAACTTATATAATCTAAAACAACCAAATTGCAATTTTCTTTGAAAATAATTCGGCAATCTGGATTTGAAGGATGCTACCTCGAATAATTAGCTATCTTCTAGGAGTTAGGGAAAATTTAATCTAATTGAAACTAATAAGGTTTAATGCTGTTGTTGTGATCATGGATATCCTATGGAAGAATGTTACCAGAGCGTCCGGAGAGGATGGACATCTTTTTACACAAATTAAGACCAACATGTAGACAATTAACATTGTATTGAACGCTGAGTACGATGTCGCCCTTAGCGGTTGCGTTGGGTCAGGGCCGTGTGGTGCTATGATGCAGAGAGGCGGCCGCATCAGGCGGCAATTGAGTAGGGGGCGGCAAAATTCGAGATTCTAACCCATTTTTTTTTTAAATACTGCGTAAAAAATTTACTTAGTATGTACTACATCTGTGTAAAATTAATACTTCTAAATCTTCAAATGTAGGAAGAAAAAGAGCGGCAATTCTAATGAATATCCGAAATAGTTCTACATAGCAGTTGGTTTTTAAAGGGAGGAGGGTGACTTTATTTGCATTAAGATATAACAAAACTTATAAAAGTTCGATATGTACTTTGATTTCCTCTGTAAAAGTAAGTGTTATGACATTTTACTTATGTTTTATATAACAGCTGTATATTAGCTGCTTTAGAAAATAGAGTTTGATTATTTTACTTCTATTTAATAATGGTAGGCGAATACCCTTAAGTCTAAAATGTTTACTATTATAATCTTTTCCATAGCGATTTGGAAATGTGAAGGCATAGAGATTTCCTACAGCGATTTCAAATATAATGAACAATGCTATTTATGAATTTTTGTATCTAAATATAATTTATTTATTTTAAACGGTGTTTTCAACTAAAAAAAATTGTTTACGCTAACACTTCTAGCATAAAAAGTTTTACATTATTTTACCTGAATTTTTTTACAGATGCTATTTCAATATATAGCTGTGCTATAAACCTCTAACATCTGGTGTAAATATAGTAGTTTTTTTTTAAATGTCCAAGTGTAAATTAATCGTAAAAAAATAATTTTTTAGTTAATTCATAACATTTTTCTTAATAACTTCTTTTCTTGTAATTTGTATGTAACTCTAGAGCAGTGGTTCCCAACCTTTTCTGAACCATCGCCCCTCACTTTAGGTTGACTAACAACCATCGCCCCCTTTTAAATTCCATGTTATGTCAAATTATAATTGAGCTAAAATGTAACTAATAAAGCAGTTTTATTATTTGAAACACTTACTACCATATATAAAAGCAACCAAAGTAGCTTCATATGGTCAGTCACTGTTAGGTAAATTTTAAAAAATAAAAACTAAGATCTTTAAACTGAATTCTGGATAACTTAAGAGAGTTGATAGTAAAAATTGATTGGTTGGGTGTGGTTAGAGAATGGTTCTACTGTAGGTATAGTAATTTAAAATTCTTCCTTTGAATACTCATCGCCCCCCGATCGCCCCCAAACTATTTAGTGCCCCCTGGATAGCACAAATCGCCCACTTGGGGGCGATCGCCCCCAGGTTGGGAACCACTGCTCTAGAGGGTCATTGCATGTGTCAGTTCAAAACGAAGAACTTAACACATAATTAATGCTTATAGGGGGACAATTGAATGTGGCAGACTTGTTAACGTAAACCTTTTTTTTAGTTGAAAAACACTGTTTAACATAAATAAATTGTATTTAAATAAAAAAAAATTGCCTAAATAGCATTGTTCACTATATTTGAAATCACTATGCCAAATTTGGAAAAGATTAAAGTAATAGTAAAAATTTTAGAACATTGGGGAATTTTGGGTATTCGTCTACCTTAAATTCAGTAATTTTGTATCATTTATAGATGAACGTATTTTTCTTAAAGAATATTTTTAAAATAAGATTTATAAGATTTGGCAAAGCTGCCCTTCCCTTCTCTCCCCCCCCATTAAAAATGATGATTTTGGGGCATAACTTTTGCATAAGCACATCCGAAATAGTAATTTAAAAAAGTAGCGAATATCAATGTAACATTGTACCCTCACCGACGACAAAACAGCTTTGGCATTTTTCAAGACAGCATCGCACTCACATCACTCTTTGCTCCAGGCTATCTGCCGGGTGGTCCTAAGGTCCAAGAATGTCCTCATACTCACCCCTCTTTTATGCCCGTGGGTAAAAGAACGGTGTCGTGGGAGAAATTTCGCTGCCTTTGAAAGCTGGCGATGGGATCGTATAACGCCTTACAGGAAAGGACAAATACAATAGGGACTGAGGACGTCTAGACTGATGTGTAGATTGCCCAGTCATGGCAGAATTTTTTTAGGCAATAAAAAATAGTGACCACGCGGGGGCTGCAATGGTACGGGATAATTGGACGTTGACTCTTTGTTGTACATTTATGCTTTTCTCTTTGCTCCTGCTTGTCCGAAGAAGTTTTAGTGCTACAAGCCAATGCAAGCCCCAACTTATGTCCCACCTCAACTAAAGCGGCATGAGGGATACTTATTTTTATTTTTCCAACCATAAAAAAAATCTTTACGCAGTGCTTAAAAGAGCTAACAGATATATTAGCCATTGTTTTCCAATTTTTTTTTATATAGTTTGTTATTCAAATGTCACTCGAAATGGAAACTACGGACGTTATTCATTGATAATCAGGTAAGAAAATATTATTATATCTACAAAGTTTATAGTATTTTCAAAAATACAATTTTTCAATTAACTGTATAATTTTAATAAACAATTTTGCGTGAGATTACGACTTCATCTATTGGAATTATTGAGATAATCATTTTTTAATTCTTGTGTTTAAAATCAAATCTTCTACTTTTATACAATTTAAGTTTGCAATTTTTAGGACTCTTATTTCAGAATAAGCATTTTTGTTTACAAATAAAGTAATGATTTAAAAATGTTCTAAAAATATTTCATTTTGAAAATGCTTATTATGTAGCATATCACATTAAAAAAAATGACAATGCCCTCAATTTTATGTCAGTGTGTCAAATATGTTTTTTTTTTGTGATTAATCTATAGTTGTTGAAAGAAATTTAAGAATTGTCAAATTAAGAGAGATTTGACTTTTTGAGTCAATAGTGTAAAAACTCACTTTTTAAGAATTTAAATAATTGTTTTTTTTCTTGATAATTTGTCCAGTAATTACTAGACATTTAAAAATGTTTGCTTTAAATTTTGGCTTAACAATGGTTACTGATGCCTTAAATATGAATAGAATATATGATAAGATTTTTAAAACCAAACTAGGACTTTTCGAATCAGTTTATAGCAAAACTTAAAAAAAAGTAATTTTTGTTTTTGTAAAGTAATAATGTTATAAGAGAAAGATTTTTCATGCGCCAGAACTATACCATATCTTCATTTGGTCTTTTTAATTGTGTTTTTTTTTGTGTGTAATAGATGCACGTACTGATAAAAATATATTTTTTTTCTTCTATAATTTCACTCATGTGTCGGCTCGTCACTTGACTGTGTTTCTAAATTACGACGACCGCTTCCAATAGCCCTAGTGTAGCTCAAGTGCGACGATAATTCCAACTCACCCAGCCTTCTAACAAAATTGGGTTAATTGGTGAAAAAATTTTTTCTTCTACCTTGCGAAATTAATTGAAACGAGTTGTTATACTATTAATTCCCTCTCCCCCACCTCCTTAACTACTGTTATAAAAATGTTCTTTCAGTGTAAAAATTCTTAAAAATACGCCAGTTTAATTAGATACTATTTCTTTTTTTTTAAATACGTCGTTTACTTGTAATCATAACACTGAACTTTAAGTTCAAATATTTTAAACTTTTCATTATGCTCAAAAAATTAGAAATAATTATTTTATATTTGAACTGCACATAGCAGGTACTTTTCTCGATTTATTGCAATAAATTTTTGTAAAAATTCTTTCGAAATGATAGTTGTACTTGCTTTGGAAATTGTTATAGAATGTCAACCAAAACTTATACATTCAATCAAATACATTTACTACATATTAAATAACTAATAACTTAACCATACAAATAACTTAAATTGTCACACTGTTTGTATATTTATTATCTTTACATCATCATTATTTTTATGAATTAGTTCCTATTATTTAATAGTATTTATTTAACAATAAATAATAAAAAATAAGTTACACGATTTAATTAATATTCATAATTTAATTAATATTTAATACTGTACATAGTTATTGAAAATAGTATGCATTGAAAAAAAAAAAAAACTATTTAATCAAACTTCTAATAAATGTAAATATTGTTTGATAACCAAAAAAATATTTATTTGTTAAATGATATAATATTCTAGAGGAGAAGGGGGGGGGGGGGATAGATCGAGGCATACCTCTAAAAAATAAGTGTTCCGGCGCCACTGTCCCGCCTGAACCACGCAACATCATCATAGAGCAAAATGATAAGCATATCTTAATATCTGGCTTAATAATTTCATTCATTGATAAAAAAAAATATTAAGCCGAGAGCAAAATAATTATAATAATACGAATTCTATTCAAAAATATTTTTGACCAAAAATTCGGATGAAAGGCCTCACCGTGCGCTGGCTTTGAAAGATTACAAATATCAAAAATTTTTCATTAAAATATCAATTTTAACTTATATCTATATAAAAAAAAATACATAGTTTCTGTCATTATACAAACCCAACTCTACCAAATACTCATTTTAAATTGGGGATTCTCTGTAAACTTGAATTTTTAAGTCCCCATGTATTTTTTTGTTTTATGTGCCTATTGCAATTGTAAAATCAAAAAACATTTAATATAATTTGAATAACTTAAAAAAAAAAACTAAACGAAATATGTGTTTTTACCCAACAGTTGTGAATAATGTAAAAATGATTAAAAATAGCTTTCATAAGGGTGATGGATAGCAAATTTTTCAGTTTTTTAGTTAAAATATAATTAGTATGAATTTTTTTAAAAAAAAATCAAGAGCGGCATTTTAGCGATTTGCATCACATGTAAAAAACATACCACACGGCCCTGCGTTGGGTGCCTATTCAGGTGATGGCTCGTCACCTGACTGTGGTTCCAAAATACGATGCCCGTTCTCCAATAGCCCTCGTGTAGCTTTAGTGCGATGATAATTCAAACCTTACCTAACCTAACATTGTATTGACAAGTCAATCATCCATGCGCTTACCAATCGGGATTCGAACGCGGAAACTACTGGTTGGGATTTATACGGGATATTCGGTATGCCGAGTATGCAGCGATAAAGGTTTAATAAATTACAGGAATAAGAAAATGATGCACATAAAGAAGACAGAACAGATCAGTCGGTTAAGGCATTTTTTTGCCTTAAATGTGAAAGGTCCCAGGTTCGGTCCGGGCATCGCCAAATCAACCGCCGACCTATAAATCGTCCGTGAAGAAAAATGTCCGACGAATAATACCCCTTGCATTGGGAATGCACGCTAAATATTCTTATTAGTCCCAACACTGCGTACGATGGCTTCTTGAACAGTTGCATTGGGTGCATACCCTGATGTCGATTCGTTACTTGACCGCGGTTGTAAACTACGACGCCCGTCGCCAATAGCCATCATATAGCTCTAGTGCGAAGATATTTCAAACTAACTTTACTAAACTATATTAGAGGGGCTGGGGAGCCCAGTCGGTTGAGCACACGCTTAGCATACGGAAGGTCCCAGGTTCGGGTCCGGGCATCGCCAAAAAGTAGCTGCCGACCGATAAACGGCCCGTGCAGCAAAAAATGTCCGACGAATAATACCTCGTGTAAGGGAGTGCTTTAAATATCCTTCAAAGTCCTAACGCTGCGTACGATGTCGTCCTTAACGGTTGCGTTGGGTGCCTTCTCAGGTGCTGGCTCGTCACCTGACTGTGGTTCTAAAATACGACGCCCGTCGCCAATATCACTCGTGTAGCTCTAGTGCGACGATCATTCAAACCTAAAACTAAACTATATTATAACACAACGGACGGAACACAACAAGACCTCGCATTGAGAGTGGAGCCGAATCATTAATTAAAATCGCGGAAGTTCAAAAATGAAAAACTGAAAAAAGTTACCTAATATAAAATACGCCAATACTGCTACCTAATGCCAAAACAGATTTAAAACGTTATGCAAAAATCCTTTTTGAAAGAAATGGTAAATTATACAACAAAAACTTCAAGAAGTACATGTTTTTCGGATTTTAACTTAAATTAATATTTCAACAAAAATATACAAGTCAAAATTTGTGCAATTGTTCACACTTTGTAATGCCTTTTTCTGAACTTCAAGTCCCCAAAGCATATTTCAAACTCTTTCAAATAAATCATTTGGAAGAAATTAAAAAAGATTTTTTTTACTAATTAAGAATTAGAATCCAATAGAATGAATCAATGCCACTTAATTTTTTTTAAAGCTTTTAAACTGGACGCTATAGTAAAAAATCCATTTGTATTTTCGAAATCGGCGTCCAAAAACACACAATGAATTTAAACTTTAGCTTACGGAGCCAGAAGTTAAAATTCGCAGACTCTTGAAATTGAACTACACGCACCTTATCTTATCCGAGTTTCAGCATCTTTAACTAAAAGGGGAGGAGCTAACTTTAGGGGGAGGAGCTTAATTTCTACTCCTAGGGGGCGCTACTTCCTGGATAAGACTGGATATTGAAAATTTCATAATTTCGCTGCCACTTTTCTACCCTAAAAATGCAAATAATTGCGAACTTTTTTTTTTCAAAATTAATGAAATTAAAAGTTGTACGTCCCTATAATCGCGGTTTTTCAAATTTCGTCCTAGTTCATATTGTAAAACTGTTTATTAATAATCAAAAAATTATTTTTATGAATTTCAAAAAAATGGGATTATACGGACCTGCAAATCAACTGCATGCATCATATAAAAAAACCGCTTGTAAAAATATTAATTAGAGCCGGAGAAATGTGGCAGACTTTTTATTTTTTTCCCATAGGATTAACACAGAGAGAAGCCTTCGCCTGAGAAGCCAATTCTCGGTACTATTCCCCCTTAATCGGTTTACTTCGTACACTATGAACACACTTAGCTAGGGTACAAACAAAGATAGTCACGTGTAACTAAAGCAGAAATGTGTGTATGCTGTTGTGATGAGCAAAGATTGTCATAAGGTATTTCTATGGCCATCACAAAAGGATTTTGTTCACTTTGCCTGTATTTTCTTGCAGGTGCTCGAACCAGGAAATACTGGGACTAGTAAATATTTACAAAATTGTATTTAAATACAAATCAGTAACAAACAAACACTATTCAGTTTTAACAAAAAATTTCTAAGTCTCTAACTTCTCCCTCCCTCTTTACACCCCAATAAACATGATTTTTTTTTATAAAGAAGAAACAAAGAATGTACAATACAATATGTAAAAGAAATACAATATGCCATAGAAATTTTATTAAAATAAATAAAAAGGAGCTGTTAATATCTATATTGGTGGTATCTAAAAGTTAAGTGAACGTTTGAATTCTGGAACTGGGGAATCGGATGACCTCCAATAATTTCTGGATAACTCACCTAAAGAAAAAAAAATCAGGATTATATAGAAAAACACTGTTGATATCTATATTGGTGGTACATTTTAAAAAGTAATTGCTTGAATTCTGGAACTGGGAAAAAAGATAGAATCGATACCTCACCTAAAAAAAATTATAATATAGAAAACACTTAAATTTGATTTGTTGATTAAATTAAAAAAATTAATTAAAAAATGCTAAGTTTTCATAAAAAGAAAGTACATTAATTTTAGCAATTAAATTTGGTTATGAGTAGATTAATGGTGTAACTGAATTGGGACAAGGTGAACAAACAAAGATTATTTTACAAGATTGAAGAAGTGTTTGAGTTGCATTTTGCATTGAAACAGTATTAAAGTAGTTTGTTGAACCATCATTCCAAAAATTTATTTTTGGTGATGAGTTTAAAACTTTGCAAAACCATGGCTTTTTCCTAGGAACATATAAATGACACAAATAATAAGCAATGCAATTGTTAGTGATTATTCGAAAGGGAATGAGTTTTCTTTAAAAAAAAGTAACAGTAAAAACAAACATGTAAACAAACATGTAAACAAACATGCTTTAGACACAGATGTAGATATAAATTTTTTTATATAGGGTAATACTGTAACTTTGTTCATCTTTATAAAGACTAAGATAACTTATTGTTAGATCATAACTCAAATTTTAGCCTCAACACAGCACAGGTAGTTGCAAGCCCACCCCAATACCACACTGACTAAATGGGTTGATTTACAGATATAAATATACTTAAATAGTAATTGATTTTTTGTTGAGACAAGATATATATAAACAGGAACTAACAAATTTGCAGCAACTCAATTTAATTAACACAATTCAAAAATTTTATATTAAATTAACAGGCACATCTTAAAATATTAACATGCATTTGTAAAACAGAAAAGACGACATTTTTTAGCTATATTATGTTCTCCCTAAAAAGTTCCCAAATAACAAAAGGTTGCACCCTTCCAGTAATATACTATTAAAATAAAAAAGAATTATAGTTAAAATACAGTGAAGGGAGGGGTGTTAACCCTTTCAGTCCCAGTGATGCCATTTGGCATCATCACTTTCAATATTTTTTTCAAATTTTTTATGTCCCGTTACGACATCCAAACACACATCATTCGATTCTACACACTTTGCTCTATCAGACAATATTTTACTTTAATCTCAATATAAGTCAGAACTACTATTTTTTTTATTTTGAAAATAGTCAACAAGCGTTTCTCTTGAATTTTGATCAGTTCACTTCAGTTCCCCATATTTAAAACACAATTTAAACTATTTCGGTTAAAATAATTACTAATTTTTTTTTAATAATATGGTCAGATACCCTAAAATATATAACTCCAAGTGTTTTTAGGGAACAAATATTTTTTTATTTTGTTGTTTTCCACAATTAAAAAATTTTGGCATTGATTCAAAAACCATATAAAAAATTTAAATGAATTTTTTTTTTCTTGCGGAATTCGTATATTTGACCTAAAATAAGCTTATTTTGTGAATATCAGATGTTTCTGTAGTGTAGTATTTTTTTGGGACTGAAAGGGTTAATAACTAACACACTGGACACTATAATTTGGCAACTAATTCATTCCTTAGTCATATACATTCATTAATTTTAGGTTTGGTTTGAATTATCGTCGCACTAGAGCTAAATGAGGGCTATTGGCGACGGGCGTCGTATTTTAGAACCACAGTCAGGTGACGGGCCAACTCCTGAATAGGCACCCAACGCAACCGTTAAGGGCGACATCATACGGAGCGTTAGGACTTTAAAGGATATCTATCGTGCACTCCCTTACACGGAGTATTATTCGTCGGACATTTTTTGGCTGCACGGGTCGTTTATAGGTTGTCAGCGATTTTGGCGATGCCCGGACCCGAACCTGGGACCTTCCGCATGCTAAGCGAGTGCTTAACCGACTGGGCTCCCCAGCCCCTCCTTAATTTTAGGTGTGTGAAATGAATTATAATGAAAGATGTACTTTAACTTGCAGCACATTTAATATCCAACTTATTATACAATGAGGAATCAATAAATACATTGTTTAGGAGAGATCTGATGCTGCAGAATACTAATAGGGGTGGAAATTAATCTTTTTACAAGAAAAAAGTTGAAGTCAAAATAATGACGAATATTTACCTGTGGCTTTACTGCTTGAATTTATAAAATTCAAATGGTATTCGTCTACTGCAGAATACACTAACAAAATTTATATCATATTCATGAAGGTTGCAAACTTTAAATACATCTAAAAAAGTCACAAGATGGTCAAGTAATAATATTTTTTTTTTAGTTTTGTTGACGAGTTGGAAGCTTGGTAGAATAATGGTCCGTTCCAGAATTTTGTAAAATAAAAATTGCATAAGTAATAAACAGGAAAGGGCAAGTAGGATTTTACCCAGGAAGTTATTTAAAACCTACACCATGCAATTAGCTTTCTAGATCTTGGTACTTGGCGTCGTTTTCAATTGAAAATAAATACTGACGAATTGAAACTTTCCAATAAAAATATCATTGCATTTCTCACAGGTAACTAGCTATGTTTAGCAGGAAAATTCATGTCACTAAAAGAGTCGCCAAGCGAATCCACACCCGCTTACAGGTCTCAACCACAATTTTAAAAAAATATGGTTAAGAGCAGTTTGAACAAATAAATAGGCACATGCCACATTATTAAGGTTGTCACTTATACAATTTTGGATCATTGTATGCATTACTATTTAAAAACGTATAGTTTTAGTAATTTAAATGTGTGATTTACTTGGTTTGTTATTATTTTTACGAGAAGCATTAAGTAAATATTACTTTCGAGCAATATGAATATGCTGTTACGACCAACACTGAGCACTAAAAGAGTCTTAATTAGATTTCCTTAAGAAATATATAACAAGAAAAATAAAAATGAGTATTTACCTGTAATATATCACTGCGTTTTAAAGATTATTCTGTCTGCAATCATAAAAAGTCCCGAAAACAGACTAAAAAGTTTTAAAACATCCTAATACCCAGCGACATTTTTCAAAAGAAATGAGGGCCGGATTTCTAAATAAGCTAAGTAGGCTGTAGCCTAGAGCGGTGAATTTTTGGGGGGCGGAAAATTTTACGAACAACTAAAGCGGCATTGGGCATAAAAAATATTTTAAAGATACTAATATTTTTTAAAAAAAGAAAACAGATAATTTACATTAATGTGAGTAAACGTATAGAAAGGACTAGTATATCGTAGCAAACATAGAGGCTATGAGAGCAATTGCACCCTCTCCAACCAGATTTCGAAGTTGAAAAAAATTAACAGTTACAAAAAATCGCCTATTTCATGACGATTTAGTGTGAAAAGGTCCATAGATGATTTTAATATGTGTATCTATTTGAAACAGCACATACCACCCTATTTCGCAACAAACCAGCTACCTTTCCCCGAAAAGGGGAGAATATTGTACCAGGGGTAACAAATCAAGCAAAATCCGGTCAGCAAAATCCAGCCCAGAAACAAATGAAGAAATGTCGGACAACACAACAGGGAAGCTAGTTGGTAGACGGCATGCCGTCGGCAACATCGGTTAACTAGAGAGGACAGAATCGCTGTCAAATTGGCCAGTGAGCAAGCATGTTGCCTTGTACGTGGAATTTGCTTGCCCCGATATTGAGTCGTGACAGTCTGTCGTCCAGTGTGAAGGCGGCCCGACTCCAACAGTTTGTTGCCAGGGATTACTTATGTTTTGGTATTCGAAAATATACGTTTTCTAAGAATATTTTTCTTAATAAATTTTTAAATGCCAATTTCTTGCTGTGCTGCTAGTTAATAAAGACGTTTGTTAAAGAAAGCCTGCATAGAAAGAATTTTTTTTTATCCAAATCGGTCATTTTGAGAGGGAAACCAAAGTTACCAATGAAACACTCACATTCGTTAAATTAGTAATCAATAATAATTGAACTAGTAATTATTTAGCAAAATACAACAGCCTGTTGAAAAAGCATGATTATATTTAACACAATTTCTATCTAACTGATACATTTCCATCATGTCAAACAGATTTACAGACATCATGATACAATACTAATTTGTAAAAAGGGGGTAAAAAGTAACACAAGGGATGCATTTGCACTTACTACTAACAGTTTGACATAATCAACAAATACAGTATGCTGTGCAAAATAACAAACCATCAAAGTTATAAGCTACTATCTACATATTTCAGCTTTTATACATTAATATTAACCTAGCAGGAGTATGAAGACATATAAAGGGCAAAGATTGTGTAATAACAGTTGCATAACGTAATACATACTATAGTTTAGTCACGATTTTTTTTAAATGGTGAATGACTAAAACATGTAGAAGCAGCTCGTTTCTTCTTGCCCGACTGGCAAGTTATTAAAGATAGAACACAGAGGGCACTTAAAGCAATTGGGCGTACCTTGACCACATTACAGAAGGTGTTCCTCTCTATCTCACACTCGACCAAGTTTTTAACTTCATCGATATGTTGAGCTCTTAATTTAAAGTTATTGACATTTGGGAGCCTTCCAGCAAAGTAACCAATGCTGTTCAAAGCAGGCAAGGACTGGCGGTTGAACTTGTTCACGATGGATTGCGTACAAAATTCCACATCCTTCAGAACATTCTCTTTGAGAAAAGGGTCCCGAGATATGCACTCGTAATCACAGTTCTCTAAAAAGGCCCCTTTTTGAACAAACAACCTGATTCCCTCTGGGCTTAAACCCCCTTCGCTAATAGCTTCACTCAGGGCAGTTCTACCACGCATGTTCTTCAAGTTGATGTCGGCGCCTGCGTCCAGGAGTTGCTTTATGGCATCTAAACTGTTAAGGCGGCAAGCATCATGCAAAGGCGAGTCACCCTTGACATCTTGAGGGCTGAGATCCAGTCCCTCCTTCTCCAGAAGAATCTGAATCACATGGGTGCTACCGTAATAAGCAGCTAGATGCAAGGCAGTCCTCTTCACTCCATTACTTCTGTTGACGTCTGCTCCGGCTCGGATGAGGAGTTCTGCGACCTCTTCGTTCCCGCCCATTGCAGCACAGATGAGAGGAGTTTCACCACCACAGCCATTGACTTGGGCTCCACGATGAAGGAGCAGATCCGCAATATTCTTCATGCCAAATTCAGCAGCCAACATCAAAGGTGTACGACCATAGCAATCCTTGATGTCAATTTCACTCCCACTATCGATGAGCAGTCCTGCCACTTCGTACTGACCAAAAAAAGCTGCCAAGTGCAGAGGGGTTTCTCCCTCTTCGTTGAGGCTGTTCACGGACACTCCCGCTTCGATGAGTTGCCTCACCCTTTCCAAATTGTTTTGCAACACGGCAACATGCATGGGGAACTCGTTCATATTCCTTCTTATATATTTAGATGGCAAACAGGTAATGGAAATTCGAACAATTACGACTGGGAAGAATCGTTGCTAAATCACAAATAAAATATTGCCTTAAATTACTGTGAAATTAAGAAATCATCTCCTAAGACAAAATTCAAAATCTCAGAAAAAATGGTAAACAAAAATCAAGAATACGCAATTAGTTCATTTCAGTTTATAAACACTCTGGTTTTTCATATTTCCCCAGACAAATGGGTTTCTTTTCCTCATATTCTGTACTGATGCCTTGATTTGAGAAGACTTTGAGGTCATAAGTGGCTAGTTGGCGCTATATATATTTATTGTTTTATAATTCAATTTTTAGCTTCTACACAGATCCTAACATTGAATGTAAGCAAAACAAAATTTATTAAATAGGATATTGTTTATATTAAAAAAAAAAAAACAATAAAAAGACTACCCCTGGCTGAAAGGTAATTATTTTAACTATTTTAATTGTATGGTATTTTCAATATTACTTAAAACTTATTTGTTATTCATTAATAATTGTTTTTTGGAGAAAAAGCAAAAAAAAAAGACAACAGGTCGCTACATGTTTTTAATTTTAAACATGGTGCTGCTATCTACATGTCATAAAAGATACTATAAGAATATATTTGCATTTATTTTTACTCCGTGTGATGCTGCCATCTATAAGTTAGTTTATACACTATAAAACATTTTTCTATATCTCTCTATATAATATAAAATTGTAATTGTCGGATGCTTGAAAGCCACATGACTTACGCGGCTTCAGCCAATCAGAAACGCTGAAAGTAAGTGTGGCGGTGTGCTTGTTTTGTGCCGGGGCTGCCTCAGGATGCGTTCCAGGGGCTTTGGTAGAGATCGTTGCTTAGCTCTGGAAGTAAAGCTAGCCCTGGAGCAGTCCCACGGATAAAATAATCGTCATACTAGAGCTACACAAAGGCTATTTGCGACGGGCGTCGTATTTTAGAGCCACAGTCAAGTGACGAGCCGACACCTGAATAGGCACCCAACGCAACCGTTAAGGGCGACATCGCACGCAGCGCGCGCGTTAGGATTTTCAAGGATATTTAACGTACACTCCCTCTACACGGGGTATTATTCGTCCGACAATTTTGGCTGCACGATCCGCTTATACGCCGGTAGTTATTTTGGCGATGCCCGAACCCGAACATGGGACCTTTCGCATGGTGGCTAACCTACTGGGCTCCCAACCCCTATGATGGTATTGAATATAGTTTTCATAAATTAAGATTAATTTCTGAATTATTTTAATCTTTTTTCTGGGAATAGAGACTTTGATTTCAAGACGATATCTTTTCTTGTCTTTGAAATGAAGCATTTCGTGAGAAGATATCACCAGTGTTTTGCAACGGGGGAATTATTTTACTGGCTCAACTAAATAATCGTGTCCGGATTTGGCGTCTTTTCAAAAATATCGCCAGGTCGAATGACAACAAACCCCTGCGCTTGCCGAAGCAGCCAATGAATTCCCGCAGTATGGAGAACGTGACACGATAAGAAACTTTCACCTTGCTAATTTTGCCAAAGGTTGTCATAATACCGATACGTCTGGGTTCATAGATTTGGCGTATAATATCCGGCCACGATTCTTTAATTTAATCAAGGAGCAATATATAGTTACGTCTTAGTACTGCGAACAACATTAAGACTACGGACACATGATCTTTTTTTAAAGATGCTAAACCTTAGGCAATGCGTAAACAAGCTACATTTGTAATTGATTTTTTAACTTCCACACAACGTTTATAACGTAAGAAGTGGAAGGTTTTATAATCTAGCAGTCCGTCAGTCCATCTGTCCGTCTCTCTGTCTGTCACCCACTTTCACAGAACGAACTGAACGTCGCACAAACAAGTGGGATACGCCATTTTGAAGCAAAAAATCAGTTAAGGCTACCTTCTAAATTTCATTAAAATTTTTAAATGTAAGTTTATTTAAAATTTAAATAACCACAAATTTAATCTACATTGAAATAACGTGCAAATTCCATCTTTATTCAATATTTTCACTGTTGCCATTACATCAAGCGTACGAGAAACTCTATATAAAATAAAATTAAAATTCTTGAAAAATTATTTATTTTTGTGATATAATTTAATTTGGATTGTTGTAATAGCACAATTAAGTTATTTTGAAGGTCCATTATATGTGAATGAAGAAAGATGCACAAAAAAAATTCTAAAATTGCATAAAAAATATGCAAAGTTTCGCTTTTATTTTTAAAGCAACAATTTTGCTAATTTATTTTTCGAAATGTGAACTTGTGGCTGCAAAAAGGTATTTATTTGAAAAGTACATCAGTATTCTTCAAACTTCAAAAAAAAAAAAAAAGCAAATGATAAAATTATTTATCAAATCTTCAAAAGAAGGTTAAAGAACATTACTAATTTTGGCTTATAAAAGTTTGAATTCGAAATAGCTAAAGGCCCTGTTAGGCGAATTTCTTTTGAGGTGTTGTTGGCGTGTTTCCTGTTGAGCGTAAACGTTGTGTGGAAGCGGTGTAAGTGACAGATTCTGTAACAAACCAACTATTGTTTTTTAATGTCAATATAGTGGTGCCTCGTACCCAAGTCAGAAGAACGTATGCATGGCCTGTTCAACACTGAGGCTATAGAATTATTTTGTGACGTCACTCTATCCGTCCGTTTCTGATTGATGTCGTCTTTACCGTTGAACAAAATGCAAAACATACTCGCGCATGGCCGACTATACTTTACAGGTTTCGAAAAATATTCATCCTGGTAAACCTGAAGGATCGAGGCCGACAATTTTAAGCAAAATCTAGTAGTTCCGACAAATTTGATATTATGGCAACCTTTGATGAATTCGTAATTGCATTGACAATTTTTAAATATTAAACTTGTTAAATCTTAAATGTATATAACTTATTCTGAAGTTTCTTATACTAATTGTGTATTAAATATATGCTAAATGATTTTAAATAATTATTTACTTTTTAAAATCAATTCTTCGGCCTTTAAACGTTCCATTTTTAAAAAAAAAACCAATTTGAAATTTAATGAATTTTTCCGTTGTTTTAAGAGGATTTATTAGCCAACTTTACTTTGATTCTGACTCACCAGGTGGCATTACAAATTTTCGCCAAATGATATGTCTGGCGATTTAAAAAGGGGGATACGTTTCTCTTTCTGGGGAGTGGTGCACGGAGAGATTTTATCACAAGATAAGGAGGATTTGATTGTAATCAGGGGTGGACTAACGAATACTGGATCCGGGACTCTTTTGCTAGCCGGGACGATTTTCTGGAAATTTATTGTGTTGTTTGGTTATTTCTCTTTCACTTAATTTTTTTATTTGTTTAATAAATTATATTTATTTTGTAAATCTTACGATCATTCAGGAAACAATTTCTTTTCTGGTTTGCTCGTACTAATATATTATATTTCTATTTATAAATACCGAGATGTGATAACGCTATGAATACTCTAAAGTCATCCTGTAAACTTCGGAATACTAGCTTAGCTTCGGCACATAAACGGTATTGTTTTTAAGGTGTCATAGGAGTTTCAAAAATGTGCAAAGGAGGTACTACAAAGTATTGTTTGATCTTCCATGTAATTTTTTAACTACTCAACATATAAGAATAATTTTTTTATATGTAATTCTGCAGGATTTATTATAAAACAAGTTTTAAAATTTATGAAACTTTAGCCAAAACTAAAATAAATGATATTAAACATGAAGCTATTTGAACACATTGTGATTAGGCTTGCGCGGCAAATTGTGAGGTCAAAATTGAAAAAATGACCAAGAAAATGACTTTATATTGTACAAATATATACAAACAAAGACTTATACCTAAATTATTAGCTCAATTTTAATTAGAAATTATTTTAAGAACTTTTTTCCAAAAAAATTAATAAAAATTTTAAAATTTTGATTTTAAATTTTTTAAAAAATAATTTCTAATTATAATTGAGCTGAGAATTTAGGTATAGGTCTTTGTTTGTACATATTTGTACAATGTAAAGTCATTTTCTTGGTCATTTTTTCAATTTTGACCTCACAATTTGCCGTGCAAGCCTAATCACAATGTGTTCAAATAGCTTCATGTTTAATATCATTTATTTTAGTTTTGGCTAAAGTTTAAAAAATTTTAAAACTTGTTTTATAATAAATAAATCTTATAGAATTACATATAAAAATTATACTTATACATTGAGTAGTTCAAAAATGACATGAAAGATCAAACTATGTTTTGTAGTACCTTCTTTGCACATTTTTAAGACTCCTATGACCAATAAATTACACGAGATTCTTATATACAGGGTGGTTATAAAATAGCGCTCGCTATTCGGAGTGGTCTGTAGCTTGAATGGATAATCCAAATGCATCAAAAATTGAGACACTCACTAATCACGAAGGGGGAAAGGAATGGAATCATAAAAAAGATAGAATCCTAAAAAATAATCATAAAAAAGAATAATCATAAAAAACAAACTCGTCTCTTGACCAGGGTTCTAAATTACGAGGCATCGTCAATTATGGCCAATTACGGCCAACACAGCTAATAAATAAAATATAGCACACAAATAAAATAAAAATTTTAAAAAAATCACATTGCGGTATAATTTTTATAACGCCATTCCAAATCGATTCACAAAGAAAAAATTAATAATTCTTAACATTTTAATTAAGGTTTTTCGTGATATTGCTGAGGTGGCAACAATAACTTAAATTACTAAAAATTAAATTTCAATGCTGCTTTAATGGGTCGTTCGTCGACATGACAAGATGACAGATGTCCGTATGGACGTTCAAACAGAAGAACAAAAATTATGAAAGTTAGGTTCCTGCTGTCCAACCTTTCGATGACAAAAATGATTCTTAAGATCTGATAGATAGAACAGATTTCGTCACCGAAGTAAGGACAGACAGACGGGACACTTTGGGAAGACTACCATGTCAATACCTTCTTTTCTATTAAAAAAATATTTCGAATTTAAAAAAAGATTATAAAATATTCTAAAAATAACGTCAGGGCTTCATCCTCATTGACTATACATCCCAGGACCCCTCCCTAAAGATCTTCAAATAAGCATTTATTTTTCGTCCTTCAATAAACCCACAGACTACGGCCTCATTTTAGAAATGGAAAACCAAAGGTCACCAAGTGATTCGATTGAATAACTCGTCAAATATTCAGCCAAATGTAACAAAAACTAAGATTTAAGGGTTTATGAGGATTCTTAATATTTCTAAATTATTAAAATTGGGTGCTGCCATTGGAAATTTTAAAGTTAATTGCATTTTTAATATGAAGACGGTCCTTTATGCAAATTTTGTGTCTTGCAATTAACGTATGATGTTATATAAACACAAAGTCAAAAAGTTCCGATTCTATAGGATAACGGCCGAAATAATCACAAGTGGGTACTTTTTCTACAGCTGTACCTATCAAAATCGCTTAGTATCAAACCTACACTACAACTAAAGTTATCAATTTTAAAAGTCGCGCGAAATTCTTCGACTGGATTTATAATGAGCTCCGCCAACTTTTCCAATTGGTTTAGGTTTGCAGTTTGAACGATTTCGATATTGGCGTTTTTTTTTCCTTTTACGATTTGGCGACATTTATTTTTGTGTGTCATCAAATTTTAAAATCACAGATTCTCGTTTGTTATGAACGTTTTTGTCATAAAAAGAACTTGAAATGCAAAAGCATCATTAAAATTCTGTATTAACATACAAGGATAATGCATGAGTGATTTGCTTATATTTATTAAAAATGTTTTTTTACCGATTAAGCCTAATTGTCCTACAGATGTCGCCACGATTCTTAAAATGAGGTTTTTTTAAAAAATAATAATTAAAAAACGGGTTGACATTGTACCTTAAAATCTTTTTTAAACTGTATTTCATCCCTTTTTGCATATCTGGTGCAAACAAATCATACGTTAAAAAAATACTTTACAAGAAACTGTGATTTGAAAAATAAAGCATTACGTGTATAGGACTGACAGTCCCTCTTAAGTCCGCTATTTTGAAATGAGGCAGTATTTTTGGTTATTTCGTGAAAGTGCCGGGGTTTGCTATCATCTCCCGACTTGGCGACATTTTTGAAAAGTCGCCAAATCCGCCCACGATTCTTTTGGTTAATCTCGTTCCTTTCATTCGGAACAGCTGACATCCCAACTCGATGAGATAGTATGACGTCACATAAAGCTTCTCTGGACTTATTAGTTGAGTCGTCCGTAGGCTATCATAAAGGGTCCCGGATTCTAAACGCTTCCACCCTATCGACGTGTATGTGTTAGGAAAATAAATCCGACCTAACTGACTTTGTTCGTGACAGTGATAAAACTCTGAACCGAACCTAAATTATTTTATATTTCCTCCAAAAAATCAACGTTTATGATTGTGCCGAAAACTTCCAAAAACGATTAAATTCACGCTCAACTTATCAAAGCAGTTTCTTTTTTGGGGGGAAAATTTTAAATTGAGAAATATCTACAAACCAACGAGTCAATCTTTTCTTGAAAAGGGTCTGCAAGTTTTCTAAAACCGACTCATTTATTTTGCATTCATCACTTGATCTTTGACTTTTACAAACGCAATTAGTATATCGTTACATGAAAAAATGGTTCAAGTACGTAGCCGGTTTATCCTCCACGCTCTTTTCTTTTAGCTCTTTTGTGAAAGAAAAACGTGTATGGAAATGGTCCTATGGGTTTGATACCATTTTACATTTCAAACGCAAGAATATCGCAAAATGTAAAAAAGGTTCAAGTTCATAGGCGATTTATCCTCCGCGCTCTTTTCTTTGGCTGTTCATTTGAAAGAATAAAACTTGTGTGGAAATGGCCCTATATAAACTTGATAATATTTTTACATTTATCTATTCAATACAGACCTTGCGTTTCAGTCAATTAAAACTATATAATACTATTTGTAGATAAATTTAATTTTTCTTTAAAAATAAATGATTAATTTTGAAAATAATATTAATTACGTTCACTCTTAAAACGGACGAGTGATTTTAACTCAGTCTGATTGATTTTCACTCCTCCAGTCTGGAAAATGCACTTCTCCTTTTGGAGTGGAACTTTTGTGTGTTAAACCTCCGACTTGATCACTCCAAACGAGTGATTTTAACTCAGTCTGAGTTAATATTCACTCCTTTCAGTGTCGAAAATGCACTTCTCCAACTGGAGTGGATTTCACTCTTTTGTTTTAAGAGTGTATTATTTTCGAGGAATGTGTTTGAAATTTACTTGAAGCGTTGAAAAGGTTTTAAGTACATTTTTTATTTTGGAATGTTAAATACCAGAGTTTGACTTTGAGAAGGTAATTGACTGCTGGTGTATATTACTGATGAAACTCGATAGCGGTAAAAGTGCTTGTTGTAGTTTTTTTCAGATTATCTAATTTGTAACTTAATGAAGAAGTTTTTTTCGCATTTCACCTAGTACCTGCATAATACGCACACTTATAGATATTTATTTAAATAAATTATGTTTGGTTTCGTTTGAATAATCGTAGCCGTCGCACTATAGTACACGAGGGCTATTGGTGTCGTATTTTCGAAACACAGCCAAGTGACGAGCCAACACCTGAATATGCACTCAAAGCAACCTATAAAGGTGACATCGTAGGCAGCGTTACGACTTTGAAGGGTATTTAACGTGCACTCTCTACACAGGGTATGTGTCGGCTTCACAGGCCGTTTATAGGCAGAAGTTATTTCTGCGATGCCCGGACCTGAACCTGGGACCTTCCGCATGCTTGGCAAAATCCTATCCGACGGGGTCCCCATCCCGTATTTAAATAAATAAAAAAAAGTACGTGAATATAAAATGTGAAAATATATTTAAAACCTTTTTTCCGTTACACTCTCATGAAATCATGTAGAGGTAGACCATTCATTTCTCGAACGCAATGAGGTTCATTCACTTCGAGGATGGCAACAACTCACATACAGGGGCAACCAATTGCGGACAAGAGACTTGTAATATTCTGTTAACTTGTGTCAAATTAAAGGCTACCAGGACAACGTAATCGTTGTTGTATCAAATTGCTATACCCTTGTAATACAATACCTTTCTTAATCCAATACGGTAAAACAATAGGTGGTAGCACGGATTATTTTAAGGGTTATTTGGCGGGCCCCCTTCACATTTTAAAGAGGAAGTCCCACCTTCATTTGCCTGTTTGGTGATCAGCCCTTTGGGGAACTTATATATTAACAGATTTATGATGCAAGATATTAACAGATTTATCGCCTAAGATAAGTTTAGGACTGCACTTGCATTGATAGTGAGTGGGTAACACAACGCCAACATTCTGGAAGAGTTTCCGGCTTGAGACGAAGCAACTTTCAGTTACTATGTTTTTTCTAATTCTATTATGAGTATTAGAGTAGTTGTATTTTAATTGGAAGAGAGGATATCGAAGTAGTGCTCTTGTGATTTCTTCTTTAAGAATTAGTCTGATGGCATAATTTTCTTAAAAAAAAAAAAACTATTAAGAGCAATAATCTAGTCATGGTTTAGTCAGTAGTAATCATAGTCTAGTCGTGTAATCTAGCAGCACAAATAAGTTTCCAAAACATTTGCAAAAAAAAAAAAAAAGTTATATATAAAATTGTATATTATATATAAACAACCAGTTACACTTTTTTAATGTTTTTTTTAACTTGATGAATGCAAATTCTGCACATACATAGTTGTTACATTTCATTATTAGTTTTAAAAAAAAACCCCACATAATTTATTGCATACGAACTGACTCATTGAAACTTTATTGTTGAATATTTATATTATTGTTCAATTTCATTATAAAAGTTTTTTTAAAAAATCGAACTTAACTATTCCTAGATTAGATAGGCTGATTGTGAAATTACCACATGGCTCTTATCCATGAAGTTTTGGATGTAGTATGATGTAAAAGATATATTCAGCTCTATGAATTCTCCTATAGTTTTATTTGAACATCCCCTCTACTTTTCTTAAGAATACCAATTTTTTAAAAGTTAATTTTCTGTTATTTGTACCGTGACTGCAGTTAATATCTTCTAGTTGATTAAACAGTTCACTATTGATTGCAAGTTTTAATATACTCATTCCGTTGATAACAAGAATCTTAGGTGGCTAAAGAGCTCTATCAATCTTTAGTAGACAAAAATTCAATATTTTCAAGAAAGTATTAAAATTTCAATAATTTGTAAGCTTTAATATATTTTTTTAAAAAAAATCAAAGTAATTTGTACGTTTAAAATTTTATTCCAAATAAATGTAAGGTATTAGGTGTTTCAAGGTAATAGTTGTTTCATGTCGGGGAAAAGAAATAGCTTCGACTCCAACAGTTTGTTGCCTGGAATTACTTCAGGGTTGGCACGGTATTTACCATGGTTTTTACCGCCTTGGTAAAAACATGGTTTTCACCACTCTTATTAAAAAACAGGTTTTTAGTATGGATTTTACCACTCTTGGTAAAAACAAGTTTTTCCCAAACTTTTGAAATAATACTGTATTTATTACTTAAAAAAGAAAACAGATGAATCAATAATTTATGTTCTTGTTGATGATGATGAATTTTAGTTTTTTTTTTATATTATGGAATCCATGTGTTTGAAGAACAAATATCCCATACAAATACAAACTACTATATATTCTTTTTTTTTTTTTAAATATTCCTACCACAATAGGAAAAAAAATATAAACATCAAGAACAACACCTGCCTATTTTTTACATTCTGCATGTGTTCTTCTCTAATTACTTGCATGACATGATTTCGATTCAGGAACGTATTATAGATATATCCAACTAATTAATTGTTACATAATGCTGAATTCTAAAATGTGTAATGTTGCAAATTAAGAAATAAATAGCGTTTTGCATTTGGGCTAGTGTTTAAAGTGCATTTTTTGGGAGTGGGGAGGTAGCAAAAAAAAAAAAACAATTGTGTGAAGTTCACTTGAGGCATTTTGGACAGACAGTATATAACCGCACTGGTTAAAATCATCTCCAACCAACAAGGTCAAAACTCAAATGGTTTTTACCTAAAAATACAAGTAGAAAAGGAAAATATTTGAAAATTTAACTTAAATTGAGGTTTTAAAACTTTTGAATAAAAAAAAACCATGTTCCTCAAGTCTTGGCCAAAAATGTAATCTTTTGATAACATTATAGAATATTATTATTTACTAGGAAACATGTCCAATTATACACATGTATGCGTGTCTACATATAACAAGCGTAAATTATGAACAGATTATGAAATATTTCTTTTTAAGAGTGCAGTAAAATAGTTTTTCCCGGAAAAAAACTGTTTTTTACTGGTAAATACCTAGTTTTTAGTAGAGATGTGAAAAAAAAGAGCACCATGCTCTTTTGAACATGTTCTTTAAAAAGAACAGGAGCAGTATGTTCTTTGTTTTTGAAAAAGCCTGTTCTTCTGTAATTAACGATTTTAAATCAGAATTTATTCTTACGTTATACAAAAAAAAATCACACCCATCTTCTAATTCTTATTTCGTTACTCGGTAAATCATTAATCATAAAATTCCTAACAAAACGAGCAATAGCCTCTCCTCATAGTTCGTGAGTGGGTTTGGACGAAAAGACTTCATCTCATCTTACGTCACGAATGCCCGAAACGCTATACCCACTATTCCGGCAATGAAACAGATTTCAAAACGATTACGATGAAGAAAAAAGAGCACTGAACCATGTGTTCTTTTTTTCGCAGTTGCTCTTTTTTGAACAGACCGCTCTTTTTCGCGGACTATCAAACTGGAGCAGATTGTTCTGAGTTGCTTTTTTTCACAAATGGTTCTGAGTAGCTCTTTTTCACAGATGGTTCTGAGTAGCTCTTTTTCACAGATGGTTCTGGGTAGTTCTTTTTCACAGATTGCTCTGGGTAGCTCTTTTTCGCAAATTGCTATGGAAGACGCTCTTTTTTGGCAGCTCATTTGGCATTGTTCTGAAAAGTTGGTGTTCGTTTTGAATTCTTTCATGTGTTTAAATACTAGGGTTGGGTATTATCGTACTTATGTTTTGGATGTGTGCGTGTGATATTTTTTGTTTACTCATTTTTTTTTTTAAATTTGTTTCAAATTTTAAGTATTTAGATCAGCATTAAGTTTTTTTAGAGAAATGTTAGCATTGGATTTAAAATTTGCAATTTCATTTTTTTAATTGCATACATTTTAATACATTTAATAAGTAATATTAATTAATATATTTTTTAATTGTATTGAGTGGCATAGTTTAATTTCCTGAGCTTCAATAATTGTCGATAGTCGCAAAAAGTTTTCAGAAGTGAAGCTTCAAATTATTGTTTTAAAAAACTTTTAAAACTGGAAAAGTAAATTATTATAAAATTAAACCACAATACTTATTTTTTTCTTCTGTAAACTATTTGATTTATTCAGATATTCGTCTAGTCATAATCGTCAGCCCCCCATGAATAGATGTTAAGACATATTTTTGTTGTTGAAAAAAATCCTAAAATTAACTACATTTTTTTTCCCCTTCTGGCTCATAAGTAAGCTTTTTTTTTTAATAATTTGAATTACTCTGCCATGGGCGGTAAATTGCAGTATCTAATGGTTACTAGACTAGATTCATGTAAGTTTTAGTTTTAAATCTTTCAATTAACCTATAAACTTTTATTTTCCTTCATTTCAAATGTCTTGAGAATGCTACTTTCTAACAGAAAAAAAAAAACAAAATGAAGCTGGAAATTACTGAAACAGGAAGGGGGTGAATAGGGGGACGCGGTATAAAGTAAACAAATCTTTCTTTCCCCCCACTTTGTTTATGTGTGGGTGGGTTGCTTCGCGGCCCTTCCAGTGCGAAGAGCCGCGTTCAGGGTTGTTAGATTGGCTAAATGCAGCGGTTTTGGCTAATATTTGAACAGCACTGCTGATTAAAAATTTTAAATGTAGCCAAACTTGTTCTAGCTAGGGATTTAATTAAGACCTAAAAATCTTCAAATTGTTATTTATTTGTTCAGTCTTGAAATTTTTTTAAACCTTTTATTATTTTTTTTGCTTTTAAATTCGTTTATTTGTTCTTTAAACCGTGTGGGAAAAGACGTAATAGAAGATATTATTTGGAATTTTGGCTTCTTTTGAGCCGCAGTTTGGCTATCTTTTAGAACTTTCATCTGGTGATCCTGGTAGCTCTAATCAATGTAACACTGTTTTGACAAGAGGACGCATTTCTTAGCGTCTGTGTAACCCCCCCCCCTAAAAAAATGCATCAGAACATTTTTAAGTCTCTAACAAAATACCTTCATTGACTGCTTCAGGTGCACAAACTAACATCGGCCAGTAGTGTACCTTAAGAAAAAAATCACTGCTACTCAAAAGAAAAAAATTGATGATGCATTAAAAGGAGCTAACAAGATTTTTAAATTTGAAAAATAAATCAACTTAAATAAATCTCGTTACATCATTTGGTTTAAATAAAATTACAGTATTCCGCTGATTTTTTTCCATTTAATGTTAAAAGTGGAAGTAAAAATTACTTTTTACCTACGTGACTTACACAACAGAAAGGCTAATTTTGCAGGGAACTAGACCATAAATTGAACCAATATTTTGTTTATTGTTAATATAATTCCTTGAATTACTTAAATTGCAAGTGGAACTTTATATATAACAAATCTTACTTATTGTAAAATGCCTACTTATTGTAATCTTACTTATTGTATGCAGCTCAGCTCTTTATCTAAGCTATAATTATGTTTCATTTAACAAAATTTTTGTAAAAAAATTCGTCATATTTATTTAACAATTTTATCAAATTATTAGCAGTTGCGCAGATGTGAAAACATTTTCTCAGCATATTAATTTCTTCAATACTATAGTGTATAAATAAGATAACGCTGCTACACCGAATACTTTAAAACTTTAATTTTGCATGTACTGTGTACAGCATACAGCATTTTTAAGTATTCAGTTGTGACAAAAGCTTCGTGAAAATATTTCAGATAAACAATCTATTTAATTAAAATTCCTTTGTATATTTTCTAAAAAGTTTTAGTATGTAATCCATATTATATAAAATGCTTTATAAATATAATTTTAATAAAGTGTTTGATTGAAATATATAATTTTAACTAAGTCTATTTTTATTTTAATCTTTGAAATCAATTCACACTCAAAAACAGTAAAATACTTTTTTATATAAATACTTGTACCGCAATGTTTAATTTTTTTATGTTTCAAAAATGTTGCATTACGTTTGTGTTATAGTATTTGTGTATTGTTTATGATTTACTTTGTAAATATGTTTAGTACTTTAATCATTGTCGATAATTTATCTTATCCACACAAAAAATTAAAAAGTTTTGTTTTAAATTTATCTATTTCTTTTTAAAAATGTATAATATTTTTAATAATAAAATTTAACAAAATATATCTCCAGTTGGATTTTATATTTTAAGTTTGTCCAAAATTTTAAAATACTTCCCTAACCCTTCCTCACATAAAGCAACTTCTGTTAAAAGAGCAGGTTAAAGAACTGTTCTTTTTAAAAGAACAGGAGCAGAGAGCAACTGCTCTTCAAAAAGAGCATAAATATAACATCTCTAGTTTTTAGTAAACACCCAACCCTGAATCATTTATGTTTTGGTATTCAAAAAAATAAGTTTTCGAAAAATTTTTCTTAATAAATTTTTAAATGACAATTTCTTGCTGTGCTGCTGGTTGATCAAGACGTTTGTTGAAGAAAGTTTGCATCGAAATAATTTTTTTATCGAAATCAGTCATTTTGAGAAAGAAACCGAAATTACCAATGAAACACATGTTAAATTAGTGGTAGAAATTTACTGTACGGTAACCATTGGCGAACTTTCTGAAATCCCGCCTAAAGTCCGTATTCTGGCGACTTTTGACGTCATGCTCTCTTCACAATGATGACGTTTTCCGGCAACCCTATCTGACCGTTATGCGTTTCGGTCAGGTCAGACAGGTTGCCACAAAAAACTATTTATCGCCAAATCGGAAAATCGCGCCAAGGGTTACCGTACAGTAAAGGTGAACCAAATTAGTAATCAATAATATCTGAACTAGTAATTATTTACCTATTTTTTAATTGTATATGACATAAATTTTATAATAGATTTTATTTTTGAAAAAATGAACAATCTCCGCATTAAACAATTGATTGGATAAGTAAACCACGCGAGTTAACTAGGGGGGTTTAAGGAAAATATTAGTTTAGTTTTTAGCAATGTTTTTATTGTTTTCATAATTATTATTTTGTAACCCAGCAGATGTACAACTAAACTCTGTTCATGTTCTAACTGCTTTTAATAACAATAGCCATGTTTTGTTCTCAATTTTAAAAACGTAATTTTGTTCTCTAAATAAAGTAATATTCACTTCTAATGAACTCACAATCCTTCAAAACAAATGTTCAACAGATTATGAGGACTGAAATAAAGGCATAGTAGTGGATATTAGAGAACAGAAAGGAATAATTACGGAAAGGTAAATTTTTAAAATCGGAAGTAACTAGCGGTTTAGCAATGGCTGAAGGTGCAAGATTTTCGATTGCAAAACTCAACAATACGAACTACCAAACTTGGAAATACAAAGTAGAACTTTTATTGATTAAAGAAGGATTATGGAGTGTTGTTGAAAATGAAAAACCTGCAGATGCCAAAGACGACTGGGATGTTATGGACGGTAAGGCAAGAGCGACCATCGGACTTCTGGTTGAAGATAATCAACTTTGTCATGTCAAAAAGAAGCTAACAGCTCGTAGTATGTGGACATCACTACTAAGTTATCACCAAAAATCAAGTCTTTCGAATAAAGTAAACTTGTTAAAGCGCCTGTGTGGTATGAAACTAAGTGAAAACAGTGACATGGATGAGCATATAAATACCATGACTGATTTGATCGACCAACTTACTGCATTAGGTGAAACTTTAGCTGAACCTTTAACTGTGGCATTACTATTGAGTAGTTTACCAGACAGTTATGCAACATTGATTACAGCTTTAGAAACAAGACCGGAGACAGATTTGACTCAAGAATTGGTTAAGAATAAGCTGTTAGAAGAATACCGACGAAGAGAACAGAACCATGGAAGCCAGCAAGGTCAAGAAAAGGTCTTAAAGGTAAACTCTGCTGCACCGAAGCATATAACTAAAAGAATAAACTGTTTCTTTTGTAAGAAATCTGGCCATGTGAAGCATGACTGCCGGAAGTACAAGTCATGGCTACAAAGAAAAGAAACAAACCAGCATGAAAATCAACATAAAGCTAATAAGGTAACTATAGCAGATAAAGATGGTGATTTTCTAGAAGAACACATGAATGAAGAACACATTTGCTTTATACTTGGTGAAACAGAAACTCCTGTATGGTACATAGACTCGGGGGCAACTTCACACATGACCAGCAGTTTTGATTTCTTCACTGAACTTGATGAAACCTGTCAAGAAAATGTTTACCTGGCAGATGGCCAAACCATTGTAACAAGCGGTAAAGGTGAAGGCTGGATATTTTATGAAGATGACCAGAAACAAGTAAGAAAAATAAAAGTTAAAGATGTTCTGTATGTGCCACAATTAAATGGAAATTTATTATCTGTTAAGAAATTAGTTGATAAAGGGTTTAAGATTGATTTTAGCAATGAACAGTGTATTATAAAGTTGAAAGATAAAACTATTGCTGTGGCAAATGTTAAAAACAGTCTGTATGTTCTAAATACACATAAGGCATTAAGTACAACAGAAAGTAATTCGTTCTGCATACATGAATGGCATAAGAAATTGGGTCATAGGGACTTACAAGCAATAAAGAAGATGGAGAAAAATTCCCTTACTACAGGAATGAAGATAAAGCCGTGCAAACACAGTGATGTATGCGAGATCTGCATTAAAGGGAAAATGACGAAAACACCATTTCCAAAGAAGTCATCAACACAAACTTCTGAAATTTTACAGTTAGTTCATTCTGACGTTTGTGGACCTATCCATGTAGCAACACCTAGTGGAAACAAGTATATTCTCACACTGATTGATGATTTCAGCAGATACACCCAAATTTATTTGTTGAAAAATAAGTCTGAAGTTTCAAGTTGTTTAACTCATTACATCAAACAAGTACAGACACAGTTTGGAACAACCCCCAAGTGTATAAGGTCAGACAGAGGTGGAGAATACATGAATGCTGAAGTAGACAAAATCTTGTACGATGAGGGAATACAACGGCAAACCTCAGCACCATATACACCTGAGCAGAATGGAACAGCGGAACGCAAAAACAGATATCTGATTGAGATGACAAGATGTTTACTTCTGGAATCTGGTATTGAAAACAAGTATTGGGGAGAAGCAATTCAAACAGCCAACTTTCTACAGAACAGATTGCCAACAAAACATCAAGAAGTCACACCCTATGAGTTATGGCATGGAGATAACCCAAATCTGGACAGAATAAAGACGTTCGGCATGAAGGCGTACACCCTAATCCCAGAAGGTCAAAGATTCAAGCTAGATGATAAAGCAAAATTGCTGACATTTGTTGGATACCAGGAAGGATCTAAAGCATACAGATTGCTGGACAAGAAGACCAACAAGATTACCATCAGCAGACATGTAAGGTTTGTCGAGAATTTTAATTCAGAAAGTGTAGAAGGAACTGCATCTAACAACTTAGTTGAAGAAGAAACCTCCCAATTGGAACTTGAGGGGGAGAACGACGCTTTGACATATTTTGATTTTGACGAAACACAAGAACAAGCTGAAATAGAGCAAGAAGAAAATGAAGACACCAATTTGCCGACTGAAACGCTCAGAAGATCAAGTCGATCTACAAAAGCCCAAGCACCAGTAAGATTAATCGAAACAATCCAATTAGCAAAACAATGTGAATTTCAAGAAGCAGAACCCAAAACATATGAAGCAGCAATGAAGTCAAAAGATGCTGAACTTTGGAGTAATGCAATGAAAGAAGAGATAACTTCACTTAAGGACAGCAAAACTTGGGAATTAACGGAGCTTCCACCGAACAAAGAAGCAATAGGCAACAAGTGGGTTTTCAAGAGAAAGATTGATGAAAATGGACGGATAGACAGATTTAAAGCAAGATTAGTTGCACAGGGATTTTCTCAAAAGTACGGAGAAGAATATGATGAAGTTTTTGCACCTGTCGTACGGCAAACTACATTTCGAACTTTGTTAGCTATCGCCGGAAAAAGAAAAATGAACCTTAATCATTTTGATATTCAGACAGCTTACTTAAACGGTGAACTACATCATGAAGTTTATATGAAGCAACCAAAGGGGTATGAAGAACCTGGAAAGGAGCATCTTGTTTGTAAACTTCAGAAAAGTTTATATGGCTTGAAGCAGGGAGCAAATGAATGGAATAAGAAACTTCACGAAAGCTTCATAAAGATGAGATTCACACAGAGTAATACAGACCCATGTTTATACTCTAAACATTCCAATGGAGACTGGATCTATGTTCTAGTTTATGTTGACGATGTGGTTGTAGCCAGTGGAGAAAATTTGAACATAAAGAAGTTCGAGTTGGAACTTAACAGACAGTTCAAAGTGAAGAACTTAGGACATTTGAAGTACTATCTAGGTTTACAAATTGATCGTGATGCTGAAGGACTGTTCTATGTGCATCAAACAAACTACATCAATCGAAAAATAAAGGAATTCGGTCTAGAAGACTCGAAACCATCAAGAATACCTCTTGAACCAGGATATTTAAAGAGAAATGAAGTTGAAGATCCGTTGGAGACAAACACAATCTATCGAGCAGCTATAGGGTCATTACTATACATTTCAACTAACACAAGACCAGACATATCAGCCAGTACATCAATTCTAGCAAGTAAAGTTAGCAAACCAACTCAAAGTGACTGGACAGAAGTGAAGCGAATATTTCGTTACCTGAAAACTACAGTGCACAAGAGACTCAAGTTAGGTTCGGATCTACACAGTGAAACTAGCATCTTAGAAGGCTATGTGGATGCTAACTGGGCAGGTTCTGAAGGTAGAAGATCACAGAGTGGATATATTTTCCAACTATACGGAGGAACAATTTGTTGGTCAAGCAAGACACAACCGTCAGTTTCCTTATCCAGTGCAGAATCCGAATATGTAGCCCTTGCAGAATCAGCACAAGAAGCATTGTGGTTGAATAGACTTTTAAGTGACTTTCATGAAACTGTCAAACTACCTATAGTAATATTTGAGGACAATCAAAGTTGTATTAAGATGCTTACAGGGGGAAAATTTAGTCAGCGCACTAAGCACATTGATATTAAGTATCATTTTGTTCGTGAACTTGTAGCTAGTAATTTTCTTTCTGTAATTTATTGTCCAACAGATATGATGAAAGCAGACTTGCTGACAAAACCACTTGAAGCTGTTAAGACGGCAAAATTTTCTCAGGCAATGGGACTGTTGGGTTAAAAACATTGAGGGGGAGTATTAGTTTAGTTTTTAGCAATGTTTTTATTGTTTTCATAATTATTATTTTGTAACCCAGCAGATGTACAACTAAACTCTGTTCATGTTCTAACTGCTTTTAATAACAATAGCCATGTTTTGTTCTCAATTTTAAAAACGTAATTTTGTTCTCTAAATAAAGTAATATTCACTTCTAATGAACTCACAATCCTTCAAAACAAATGTTCAACAGAAAATTCCTTAATAAGTGGGCCCATCCAAAGTTAAGAAAATAGGGGCCCCTAATGCTGCCTGCCCCAATCAGATCCTCGGTACGCCCTTGCATACAATAAAAGAAATGAGTAACTAAAATTTAAGTCCCCAAATAATACTATAATATTAAGTGCACAAAAAAACAACAACAGTAGGATAAATAAATACAACAGCCTGTTGAAAAAGCATGATTATATTTAACACAATTTCTAACTAACTGATACATTTCCATCATGTCTTAAACAAATTTACAGACATCAACAAACAATACTAATTTGTTAAAAGGAAGGGGGGGGGGGGGGAAATAACACAAGGGATGCATTTGCACTTACTACTAACTCTTTGATACAATCAACAAATACAGTGTGCTCTGCAAAATAACAAACCATCAAAGTCATAAGGTACAAACTACATATTTTAGCTTTTAAATATTAATATGAACCTAGCGGAAGACATATAAAAGGCAAAGATTGTGTAATAACTGTTGCATAATGTAATACATACCATAGTTTAGTTACGATTTTTTTATAAATGGTGAATGACTAAAACATGCAGAAGCAGCTCGTTCCTTGCCTGACTGGCAAGTTATTAGAGATAGAACGCAGAGGGCACTTAAAGCAATTGGCCGTACCTTGACCACATTACAGAAGGTGTTCTTCTTTATCTCACACTCGACCAAGTTTTTAACTTCATCTATATGTCGAGCACCTAATTTAAAGTTATCGACATTTGGGAGCCCTCCAGCAAAGAAAGCAATGCTGTTTAAAGCAGACAAGGACTGATGGTTGAACTTGTTCACGATGGATTGAGTACAAAATTCCACATCCTTCAGAACACTCTCTTTGAGAAAAGGGTTCTGAGATATGCACTCGTAATCACAGTTCTCTAAAAAGGCCCCTTTTTGAACAAACAACCTGATTCCCTCTGGGCTTAAATCCCCTTTCCTAATACCTTCACTCAGGGCAGTTCTACCACGCATGTTCTTCACGTTGACGTCGGCGCCTGCGTCCAAGAGTTGCTTTCGGGCATCGAAATTGCTAAGGCGGCAAGCGAAATGCAAAGGCGTGTCACCATCGACATCTTGAGGGCTGAGATCCAGTCCCTCCTTCTCCAGAAGAATCTGCATCACACGGGGTTGACCGCAAAAAGCAGCTACATGCAAGGCAGTAAACTTCTTTTCACCACTTCTGTTGACGTCTGCTCCGGCTCGGATGAGGAGTTCTGCGACCTCTTCGTGCCCGCCTATTGCAGCACACATAAGAGGAGTTCCCCCACCGCAACCATTGACTTGGGCTCCACGATGAAGGAGCAGATTCACAATATCCTTCCTGCCTAATTCAGCAGCCCACTTCAAAGGTGTACCACCATAGCGATCCATGATGTCGAGGTCACACCCGCTATCGATGAGCAGTCCTGCCACTTTGTACCGACCATACCAAGCTGCCAAGTGCAGAGGGGTTTCTCCCTCTTCGTTGAGGCTGTCCACGGACACTCCCGCTTCGATGAGTTGCCTCAACCTTTCCAAATTGTTTTGCATGACGGCATCGTGCATGGGGAACTCGTTCATGTTCCTTCTTATATATTTAGATGGCAAACAGGTAATGGAAATTCGAACAATTACGACTGGGAAGAATCGTTGCTAAATCACAAATAAAATATTGCCTTAAATTACAGTGAAATTAAGAAATCATCTCCTAAGACAAAATTCAAAATCTCAGAAAAAATGGTAAACAAAAATCAAGAATACGCAATTAGTTCATTTCAGTTTAAAAATACTCTGGTTTATTTATTTCCAAAGACAAATGGGGTTCTTTTCCTCATATTTTCTACTGATGCCTTCATTTGAGAAGACTTTGGTAGTCAGGATTGGCTAGTTGGCGCTATTTATTGCTTCATAATTCAATTTTAAGCTTCCACACAGCTCTGAACACTGAATATAAGCAAAAAAAAGGATATCAATAAAGGATATTGTATTTAGGGGAAAAAAAGCAATAAAAAGACTACCGCTGGCTGAAAGGTAATTATTTTAACTCTTTTAATTACAAGGTATTTTCAATATTGCTTAAAACTTATTTGTTATTCATTAATAATTGTTTTTTGGAAAAAAAAGCAAAAAAAAAAAGACCACAGGTCGCTACATTTTTTTTATTTTAACCATGGTGCTGCTATCTACATGTCATAAAAGATACTATAAGGATATATTTCCATTTATTTTCACTCTGTGTGATGCTGCCATCTATAAGATAGTTTATACACTATAAAAGATTTTTCTATATCTCTAGAAAATATAAAATTGTAATTGTCGGATGTTTATGAAAGCCACATGACTTACGCGGCTTCAGCCAATCAGAAACGCTGAAAGTAAGTGTGGCGGTGTGCTTGTTTTGTGCCGGGGCTGCCTCAGGATGCGTTCCAGGGGATTTGGTAGAGATCGTTGCTTAGCTCTGGAAGTAAAGCTAGCCCTGGAGCAGTCCCACAGATAAAATAATCGTCATACTAGAGCTACACAAGGGCTATTTGCGACGGGAGTCGTATTTTAGAGCCACAGTCAAGTGACGAGCCGACACCTGAATAGGCACCCAACGCAACCGTTAAGGGCGACATCGCACGCAGCGCGCGCGTTAGGATTTTCAAGGATATTTAACGTACACTCCCTCTACACGGGGTATTATTCGTCCAACAATTTTGGCTGCACGATCCGCTTATACGCCGGTAGTTATTTTGGCGATGCCCGAACCCGAACATGGGACCTTTCGCATGCCTTGACTAACCGACTGGGCTCCCAACCCCTATGATAGTGCTGAATATAGTTTTAATAAATTAAGATTAATTTCTGCATTATTTGTATCTTTTTCTGGGAATCGAGACTTTGATTTCAAGACGATATCTTTTCTTGTCTTTGAAATGAAGCATTTCGTGAGAAGATATCACTAGTGTTTTGCAACGGGGGAATTATTTTACTGGTTCAACTAAATAATAGTGTCCAGATTTGGCGTCTTTTCAAAAATATCGCCAGGTCGAATGACAACAAACCCCTGCGCTTGCCGAAGCAGCCAATGAATTCTCGCAGTATGGAGAACGTGACACGATAAGAAACTTTCAGATTGCTAATTTTGCCAAAGGTTGCCATAATACCGATACGTTTGGGTTCATAGATTTGGCGAAAAATATCCGGCCACGATTCTTGAATTTAATCAAGGAGACCAATATAGTTACGTCTTAGTACTTCGAACAACATTAAGACTACGGACACATGATATTTTTTTAATGATGCTAAACCTTAGGCAATGCGTAAACAAGCTACATTTATTATTGTTTTTTTTTTATAATATCAGTATAGTGGGGCCTCTTACCCAAGTCAGAAGAACGTATGCATGGCCTGTTTAACACATGAGGCTATAGAATTTTTTTTGTGACGTCTGTCAATCAGTTCGGTTCTGATTGATGCGCAATTAATGGTTGCGTTGGGTGCCTATTCAGGTGTCGGCTCGTCACCTGACTGTGGTTCTAAAATACGACGCCCGTCGCCAATAGTCCTCGTGTAGCTCTAGTGAGACGATAATTCAAAACCTAACCTAATCTGATTGATGTCGTCTTTACCTTTGAACAAAGTGCAAAACATACTCGCGCATGGTCGACTATACTTTTCAGGTTTCAAAAAAATTTCGTCCTGGTTAACCTAAGGGATCGAGGCCGACAATTTTAAGCCTAATCTAGTAGTACCGACAAATTTGATATTATGGCAACCTTTGACGAAATTCGTAATTGCATTGACAATTTTTAAATGTTAAACTTGTTAAATTTTAAATGCATATAACTTATTCTGAAATTTCTTATACTAATTGTGTATTAAATATATGCTAAATGATTTTTAATAATTATTTACTTTTTAAAATCAATTCTTCGGCCTTTAAACGTTCAATTTAAAAAAAAAATCTAGTTTGAAATTTAATGAATGTTTCCGTTGTTTTAAGTCCGCTATTTTGAAATGAGGCAGTATTTTTGGTTATTTCGTGAAAGTGCCGGGGTTTGTTATCATCTCCCGACTTGGCGACATTTTTGAAAAGTCGCCAAATCCGCCCACGATTCTTTTGGTTAATCTCGTTCCTTTTAATCGGAACAGCTGACATCCCAAACCGATGAGATAGTATGACGTCACATAAAGCTTCTCTGGACTTATTAGTCGAGTCGTCCGTAGGCTATCATAAAGGGTCCCGGATTCTAAACGCTTCCACCTTATCGACGTGTATGTGTTAAGAAAATAAATCCGACCTAACCTGACTTTTGTACGTGACAGTGATAAAAATCTGAACCGAACCTAAATTATTTTATATTTCCTCCAAAAAATCAACGTTTATAAATGTGCAGAAAACTTCTAAAAACGATTAAATTCACGCTCAACTTATCAAAGCAGTTTCTTTTTTGGGGGGAAAATTTTAAATTGAGAAATATCTACAAACCAACGAGTCAATCTTTTCTTGAAAAGGGTCTGCAAGTTTTCTAAAACCGACTCATTTATTTTGCATTCATCACTTGATCTTTGACTTTTACAAACGCAATTAGTATATCGTTACATGTAAAAATGGTTCAAGTACGTAGCCGGTTTATCCTCCACGCTCTTTTCTTTTAGCTCTTTTGTGAAAGAAAAACGTGTATGGAAATGGTCCTATGGGTTTGATACCATTTCACATTTCAAACGCTAGAAGATGGCGAAATGTAAAAAAAGGTTCAAGTTCATAGGCGATTTATCCTCCGCGCTCTTTTCTTTGGCTGTTCAGTTGAAAGAATAAAACTTGTGTGGAAATGGTCTTAAGAACTTGATAATATTTTTAAATTTATCTATTCAATACAGACCTTGCGTTTCAGTCACTTAAAAATGTATATATATACACCATGTAGATAAATTAAATTTTTTCCAAAACAAAATGATTAATTTCGAAAATACTATTAATTACGTATTATTTTTGAGAAATATGTTTGAAATATTACTTGAATCGTTGAGAAGGTTGTAAGTACATATTTTTACTGAAATGATCAATATCAGAGTTTGACTACGATAACGAAATTAAGGTAGGCGAATACCCAAAATTCTAAAATTTTTACTATTACTTTAATCGTTTCCAAATTTGGCATAGTGATTTCAAATGTAATGAGCAATGCTTTTTAGGCATTTTTTTTTATTTAAATATGATTGATTTATTTTAAACTGTGTTTTTCACCTAAAAAAGGGGTTTGCGCCAACACTTCTAGTATAAAAATTTTTACATTAATTTACCTGAAATTTTTTACAGATGCTATTTCAATATATATCTGTGCCATGAACCTCTAACATCCGGTGTATATATATAAGTTTTTTTTAAATGTCCAAGTGTAAGTTAATCGAAAAAAAGTTTTTTGTGTTAATTTATAACATTTTTCTTAATAACTTCTTTTCTTGTAATTTGTATACAACTCTAGAGGGTCATTGCATGTATCAGTTCAAAACGAAGAATTTAACACATAATAAATGTTCATATGATGAAAATTCAATGTGGTAGACTTGTTGGCGTAAACCTCTTTTTTTAGTAGAAAAACACCGTTGAAAATAAATAAGTTATATTTAAATAAAAACAAAAGCCTAAATAGTATTATTCATTACTAGCAGTATGGTCCCGCCTTACTGGGAACCCGTTAACTTCGCATAGCTTCCTTTTAGAGGCAGGCTTACTTGTGAAAATACACTCAAAATCAAAACAAAATTAAATTCGTGTTGGCCCATGCGCACTTAAAAAAGCAAAAACTGATAGAGGATGAAGCAGCCTTAGTGCGAGCGCATATCTCAACCAAACTCAATCAATCAAACTAACAGAGGATGGCGTCAAGCCCCCGTTTCGGCTCGGTCCATGTATTTTCAAACCCTGTTATGGTCCCGCAATCCCACGTGGATGACGTTTTTTTTAAACTTATTATATTAATTAAACATCACAATCAAATATGAAAAAACTAAGAATCAGGTGCACAGGTAGGTATTAAAAGGAATCTATATTAAAAATTTCGAATTTTTTAGAGCTGTCTAAGTAGGTATTTTGCAATCCACAGACATACACACAGACAGACAGACAGACTCTTTCTTTTATTATTATAGATATTTGAAATCACTATGCTAAATTTGGAACAGATAAAGCAATAGTAAAAATTTTAGAATTTTGGGAAATTTTGGGTATTCGCCCAAAAATTAAATAAAGAATTTTTCTGCATTTTACCTAGTACCAAATCGCATTTCACCCCAAAATCCTACACTTATATTCTTATAATCCAAACATACTTTTCATACAAATATATGCTAAAAAGTACGTTTTCAAAGAAATCTAAATAAAAAATTATGTTTAATAGTTACTAGGGACACGCCTCAAACTCTAAAAATATACATTTTGTGCTATAAATGCAGCAAAAATGGCCGTATCGCTTAACAGATTATTTTAACTTTGTCTTTAATGCAAAATGGCTTTAAAATTAACTACTAAAGGAACTTTTTAAAAAGTGTGAAAAAAATTAATAATATTTTATGGAACTCTAATATCGTATTGACAATCGTTCAACTTCATTTTTAATAGAAATAAATTGCTGATACCTGTAATTAAAGGCTGAAAACTGATATTTGGATCTTCTTCTATCCAACCAGGTCGATTTTGGAACTAATTAACGTATTAATTGCTTGTGGGGAGGTTTTAGGTTAGGTTAGGTTGGGTTTGAATTATCGTCGCACTGAGCTACACGAGGGCTATTGGCGACGGGCGTCGTATTTTAGGAACACAGTCAAGGGACGAGCCGACACCTGAATAGGCACCCAAAGCAGCCATTAAACTTGACATCGCGTACGCAGTGTTACGACTATGAATAGTATTCAACGTGCCTACACGGGGTATTATTTGTTGTACATTTTTGGCTGCACGAGCCGTTTATAGGTCACCAGTAATTTTGGCAATGCACGAACCTGAGACCTTCCGCATGATAGGCAAAAGCCTAACCGACTGGGCTCCCCAGCCCCGTATTTAACCCTTTCAGTCCCAATGATGCCATTTGGAATCATCACTTTCGATATTTTTTTCCCAAATGTTTATGTCCCGTTATGACATCCAAACACATCATTTGACTCTTCACAATTTGTTCTATTTTACATTAATCTCAATAGAAGTCAGAACTACTATTTTTTTAAGTAAGAAATTAGATAACAAGCGTTTCACCTGATTTTTGAAAAGTTTACTTCAGTTCCATATATTTAAAACAAAATTTGAACTATTTCGGTTAAAGTAATTACTAAATTTTTTTTAATAATATGGTCAGATCCCAGCAAACATTGAAGTGATGGCGAACTGTTGGCCCAGTGCTGCCAGTGTTGGCTACTGCTGTCCACAGGCAGTCGTGCACTCGCCCAATACAAGGCCAATACTGATACCCGTTGTTACCATACTGTTACGGCGTTGTGCGGGACATTATGTAGTGGCCCAATACCAATTGGCCAGTACCGGGCCAACGTTGATTTTTCAGTATTGGGCTTTCATTCCCTAGCCACTGTTTTGCCAGTATTTAAAAATAGTAAAAATTGAATACAAAGCCTTTAGTACGGTTTTTAACAAACTTTTCGACAAAGATTAAATTACAAAATTGCTGTGCTAGACATAAGGAAAATGAAGCAATTAATACTCTAAAAATCGCCAATTTGGACTAATTAGTATTGGCTACATGAATGTTTATCAGTATTGGGCCAATAAAACCTGGACGGTATTGGGCCAATACAACCTTTATGGTATTGGGCCAATATAACCAAAACAGAATTGGGCCAATAAAAGCTGACCGCCGTATTGTACTCATTAAATCTGGACGGTATTGGGCAATTTTATTTTCTATTTGCAGTGAAATAAATTTAAATTTGTAACTTATTTTTTTTATTGAAAGACATTTCATAAGCATATATTTTCTTTATATTTCTCGCAAAAAATTTCTTTCCATATTCAAACTTGAAAATTTTATTTCTATTTTGTTTAAATATTAGAATTACAAGAAATAATATTGATCGCATACGAAATTGAAGTATCAAAAACGTTTTTGATTCTTCTTTAATATTTATTACTACGATGCAATGTCCCCGTGGTGAAGCGTACAACGCGCTTGCCTTCAACGCGTTTGTCCGAGGTTCGATCCCGCTGTCCAGATAATCTATTTTTTTTGACAAAAAGAAAAGTTCCTATGAAGGAAAATGACCTTAGATTTAATTCTTAGAATAATGTTTTAATGTCATTTTTTTATGTCTCGCTAGCTTTTAAAAAAATTATTATTTTTGTAAAAATTATTATAAAAAATTTATTTATAAAATTTATTTTAAATGTTATTGAAATTTATTTATAAAAAAAATACTGTGTGCGTTAACCTCAAAAATACTGTAAATTTTTTTGTAAATTTTAAAAATTCAAAACGATTTCATAGCTTTATTTATAATTGTTGATTCAAATTCTTTTTTCCTATTTCCGTGGAAATTTCAGGATTTAATTTTGCAAAATAGAAGAAAATAATTCCGCCTTTATAAAGAGACAGTATCATTTAAACAAAAATAGCAGATAAACTATTTGCTTAATATTTCAGTTTGATCAATAGCTTTTTTTTTCTCCCACCTTTTTATAGAAAATTAAAAATAAATTAAACTTGAAGGAAAAATTAAGGTATGTTTTTTTTCTAACTAAAAATTTGCATCCAACTTATTTATCACCACCTTCGAACAATTAATTAAATCCAATTTGAATATTTTGAAATAAAAATAATAGGCAAATTATAAACAAAATCACGAATCAAAATTATTAGCTTATCATATCCATGGAGTGTGTATGTTCTAATTATAAGATATACCATTCACAGTGTAAAACGCGCTCCAACAACAATCCTCAATGGCGCAGTCGATAGCGCACCGAATAGCCACCCCAAACTCCGTCAGATCGAATCCCGTCTCCTGCTTCTCCACATGTGAAAAAAACAACTCAACGTCGCAACTCATTTTATTTTATTTAGAGAAAAAAATATATTTTAGTTTTAAAAATATTTCACTAGATGGCGCCACTACAACAATTTAACTGTATTGGCACGGTACTGGCCCATAACATTGGGCCGGCGCTGGCAAGGGCGGACAGGTTTGTGACGAAGCCATTACGGCTACCGTGCGTTGGGCCAACACTGGAGATGCCGGCATTTCAGTATTGGCCCAATAATGGGCGAGTGGAGTATTGTTTGCTGGGATACCTTAAAATATATAACTCGAAGTGTTTTCAGGTAATATATATATTTTTTATTTTGGAGTTTTTCACACTTAAAAATTTTTGGCATTATTTCAAAAACCATATAAAAAACTAGCAGTATGGTCACGCCTTACTGGGAACCCGTTAACTTCGCATTGCTTCCTTTTAGAGGCATGTTTACTTTTGAAAATACACTCAAAATCAAAACAAAATTGAATTTGCGTTGGCGCATGCGCACTTAAAAAAGCAAACACTAATAGAGGATGAAGCAGCCTTCGGGCGAGCGCATATCTCAACTAAACTCAATCAATCAAACTAATAGATATATGGTCAAAAATGGATGACAGAATGACGTCAAGCCCCCGTTTCGTCTCGGTCCATGTATTTTCAAGCCCTGTTATGGTCCCGCAATCCCACGTGGATGACGTTTTTTTAAAACTAATTATATTAATTAAAAATCACAATCAAATATGAAAAAACTAAGCCTCAGGTGCACACGTAGGTATTAAAAGGAATCTATATTAAAAATTTCGAATTTTTTAGAGCAGTCTAAGTAGGTCTTTTGCGATCCACAGACAAACAGACAGACAGACTCTTTCTTTTATTATTATAGATTAAAATGAATTTTTTTCTTATGGAACTCTTATTATTATTGACCTTTAATAAGCTTATTTCGTGAATATCAGATGTTTCAGTAGTGTAGTAAATTTTTGGAACTGAAAGGGTTAAATAAAGAAACAAACATGAATAACTACATAAAGTCTACAAAAAATTAAAAAAAAAATATTTTAAAACTTACACATGTTTTTCGTTACACTTTCATGAAACCATGTGGACTATTCTTTTATCCAATACAGTGAAATTGATTCACGTTGTGGATGAAAAAACTCCAACGGTTTGTTTTCATTTGCTGTCGGGAAAAAAAATCGAAATGCCTACATCTATTTAGTATGCATTTAATTATTACAATATTACAATAATAAAAACGTAGTTTTTTTACCCAAAGTATAATTTAAAAAAACCTTAGCAATTTGAATGTTCTCAAAATATAAAAACGACTAACGGAGATATGTTAGGTTTGAATTATCGTCGCACTAGAGCTGCACGAGGGCTATTGGTGACGGGCGTCGTATTTTAGAACCACAGTCAGGTGACGAGCCAACACCTGAATAGGCACCCAACGCAACCGTTAAGGGCGACACCGTACGCAGCGTTAGGACTTTGAAGGATATTAACGTGCACTCTCTTACACAGGGTATTATTCGTCGGACATTTTTGGCTGCACGGGCCGTTTATAGGTCGGCAGCTATTTCGGCGATGCCCGGACCCGAACCTGGGACCTTCCGCATGCTAAGCGAGTGCTTAACCGACTGGGCTCCCCAGCCCCTAACAGAGATATGAGTTTTAAAGTTTTGGATCATGAGTGACCAGGAAGAAAAATGTATCGCCATGTCCCTCTTAAAAATTCATAACTAACGAGATAATGGAAATTTCTTAATATCTTTTCTTGAGAATTGTTAAAAAGAAGGTTTGAATACTACTTAAAAATGTATAAAAAAAAAGTTTTTTTAGGTTTTTAGGTATCGGACCCCCATCAAATCAAATACATTCAATGATTTCAAATACAATAAATGTACAATTAACCCTCTTATGCATGAATTTTTATTTTCATGCCCAAAAAATATATATATGTATCTTTAATACTCGTACATTATGGGAAAAATACTGAAAAAAAAAATTAACTGCAATAGAATTTAAATAATTTCAATTTTTAAAATTTTTTCCATGTGACAGAAGCCAACTACAAAATTCCAATTTTGATAATAATGACTAGAAAACTACTAAATATAGTTCAAAATAACCCTTTTTAACTATAACTAATTTTTCAAAACAATTTATTTGCATTTAGTACTAATACTATTATACTTTGAATGCTGCCAAAAACGTGATTTTACAACAATTAGAAACTTCACTCTTTAATTTTGAATGCACTTTTACTACTCTCATTTATGAGGGTTATTATTTACTAAAACTTTAAAATGGAATGTAATAGATGAAAAAAAAAAACACAAATTTGTCGAGGGGGAGGTCTATTTTAATAGAATAAAGTGTATTATGTAACTTGTTACCGAACGGTAACAGTATGCATTAGAGGGTTAAAATTTTACCAGAAGAAAGCCTTCATCATGAAATCATTTTGACTGATCGTTTCTATCATACAATAAACAATATTAATAAGCGAATTTTCAACTAAAACTCGGCGTGTCTTTATTGTCTCACACCATCAAAAAGATAACTCAAACTTTAAAAAAAAATCTTAAGACAACGTTGTTAAGATTTAAGTCCAGCAACTAAAGACAAAGTCGGTTAATCACTTCCATTTTTATGCTAGAGTAGACACTTCGTCGGTGAATGATAAAAAGTATATCTTGACTGTAATCCCATGGCTCAAAGATGGTCGCACGACTAATTTGACAATATTGCAGCTTATATTTATTTAGGGCAAGTAGGTAAAGCTGCGGAAATAAAAAAAGTACCACTAGTGATTATTTCAGCCATTAGTCACCCTATAGAATCGGACCTTTTTGAAATTGTGAACAACAATTAACGTTCTGATTTAATTGAATGACACAAAATTTGCATAAGGGGCCGTCTTCATATTAAAAATGTTACGATCTTTGAAATTTCCAATAGCAACACCCAATTTTAATAACTTAGAAATGTTAAGCACTCTCAAAAACCCTTAAATCTAAGTTTTTGTTACATATGAATGAATATTAGATGAGTTATTCAATCGAATCACTTGTGGATCTTTTGGGGACCATCTCTAAATGACAAGCAAGCATGCATGCAAGGCCGTCTTTATTTATCAATTACACATGCAATCTTATACACAGTCCCCTAAAGGGTAATTAAAAAATATTTTAGGATTTACTCAGCAAATTATGAATAAAATTTTTTAAAAATTGGGATTTCGCTTAAACTTCCTGTCTTGAATTTATTTCTGTAAAAATATTAAGGGGTTTCTATTCATATTTTTAAAATAAAATAATATAATAATTATTAAAAAATATAATAATTGTTTTAAATACCCCAATGTTGAATGCATTTTGTTTGGGTTATTATAATTTCTTTTCAGTAAAAAATTCGTTTCATTATAATAATTATTTATAGATTGGGATAGTTTTTTATGTGCAACTCATTTAACACTATTAAACTTTGCACTCCCCTAATAACGCTTAAAAACTAACAAAATTTGGCATTTCGTATTAACATAGGTCATAGATTTGAAATATGGACTCAAAAAGGGGTGTTACTATTGGAAATTTTAAAGTTCGTAACATTTTTAATATGAAGATAACCCCTTATGCAAAATTTGTGTCATGCAATTAACTCAGAATGTTAATTGTTTACAATTTCATAAAGGTCCGATTCTATAGGGTGACTAACGGCAGAAATAATCACTAGTGGTACTTTTTTTATTTCCGCAGCTGTACCATGTAATTTTCCACAAAAAAAAAAATCAATTTTTTTTTTATTTTAGTATTTGTGTAAAATAAGTTTTAAGAGCTTTCCAACGAATTCCAACGAATTTCCAAGAATTATAATGCCCTTTGTATGTCATTTAGACAACTTAAACCTAGTAAAAATTTAATTTGGATATTGATCAGCAGTATTTTCACAATGTAGTTTTCAACTTTAAATCTCATTTTTCTCAGAATGGTGTTTTTTCAGGTTTAGGCATCTTTTTCTTCAAAGCTATTTCATGTATAAACCATATATAAAAATATAATCATATATAAAATTTTTACAGGATAATTGTTTCACGGGGTTTTGCTTACTTTAAAAAATAACACATTACCTTAAACAATATTTAAAAGCCAAAAACTACACTGCTCAAAACAATTAGGGGTGCACTTTTTAATTCCAACTTTAACTTCACTCCCATTTTTTTTAATTTTTATCCTATAAATCTGAAATTTGTTAAATAGGTTCACTATGCATTCGAAATGAAATAGTAAAAAACAGGAGAAAAAATCTTAAGTTTTTAATACTTAAATTTAAAGGGGAAAAATGGAATAATAACTTTTTAATAAATTATAACAATAATTTTTTCAAAACTTTTTTTGTTAAAAATAGTTGAAATATATTTTTAAACATCTAAAAAATGCAAGCATGAAAAATTTAGGGTCAATTTATTTTCTAAAACTGTTTTAAAGTGAAATTTATTTTACCATATTTTTCATATTTTTATTAATATTAAAAAATATTAAATTCTTCAAAATACGTTATTCTTCCATATAATGATGTATCTAACGATACATAAGTTGCGAATTTAACTTAGTCAGAAAAAAAATCACAAGCTGATGATTCCCAATGAAATCATTGGGAGCGAAATTTTTTAAAACATGTGCTCCCCCTATTGTTTTGAGCAGTGTACTTTATATATTGATGAAATCTAATTTCAGCCAAAGTCCATATAATGCACAGAATTTTTTTTGTGTTGTTTTGTAAGTTAGTTTCAAAGAAAAATTAACATGAAAAAGGTCAATTTAGCATTTACAAGGTACCGACCGGCCTTAATTTATTTTGTTAAAAACTGGCTTTTGAACGTGCTGTATAACACAATTACAGCACAATCAATTTTTGACTCCACAGTGTTGCAATGTTTGTTTTACAGAAAATTTCTGTTTTATTTTTTTTAATGTGCAGAGCCACATGAACAACTGATTCTAATTGCATTGAAACAGAGCAGATGGGTGCCTCGTGTCTCTGATGGGGAAGTTAACGTTTTCGTCGGTACCACAAAATAAAGGTTAGGTTTGAACTGTCGTCGCACTAGAGATAAACGAGGGTTATTGGCGATGGGCGTCGTATTTGAAGAGTACACGGGAAAAACCGATTGATTTTTCAGAGAAGTTTCCTTAGCAGGCCACTTTGGCGATGATAGCGAGTGATCGTCTAAACTTGTGTAAGGAAACCAGTTCCTACCATAGATATCATAGTTAAAGTAATACGGTGGCAGATCACGTGACCTCCAATGCTAACGACGGGACGAGCAAGGAGCTCGAGCCCCAATGAAGTCAATGTTTTAGATCACGTGATAAGCCACTGTAGTACTTTAACTACTATCTCTGTGGTTCCTAGCTACCAAGATTCAGGCGATTGGCGACCCGACGCTTGGACCAAGCTAAGAAGAACGAGAGAAACCGGTTTTATGTCGCCAAGCAGATAATTGCGGGTGTCCGCCTAATAAATCATTCGCTTCTTCCCGTGTATTCTTCATTTTAGAGCCACAGTCAAGTGACGAGCCGACACCCGAGTAGTCGCATTCAACGCAACCGTTAAGGGTGACATCGTACGCAGCGTTAGGAATTTAAAGGATATTTAACGTGCACTCCCTTACATGGGTTATTATTCGTCGGACATTTTTGGCTGCACGGGCCGTTTGTAGGTCGGCAGTTATTTTGGCGATGCCAGAACCCGAACCTGTGACCTTCCGCATGCTAGGCGAGTGCCTAACCGACTCGGATCCCCAGCCCCTGCCACAAAATAAAGGATAGTAGGATACTGGTTTATTTTGCAAAGAAATCCGTTTAAAAATGACACTGAACTGTTTTCTATAGGATAATTAATACTGTAATGGAACATCCATGAATGTTAACACTTTACCTACGGGCGTCGACTGACCCGTAGACTAAAAATCTTCTAGACCAGCAACTTAATCTAATGCCTAGCTCTTCTAACGTGTCGAAAGCAACTAAAACACTATTGAAGGTTGATTTGTTGATTGGCATAATTGTACTTTCAATTGTAGGGCTACTGTTTCTTCGTAATGTTCTCTGTTAAAAAAAAGTTACCCACTAGTGATTATTTCAACCGTTAGTCATCCTTTTACATCGGACCTTTTTGACTATGTGAACAAATAACATTTTGAGTTAATTGCATGACACAAAATTTGCATAAGGGTCCGTCTTAATATTAAAAATGTTACGAACTTTAAAATTTTAAATAGCAACACCCAATTTTAATTACTTAGAAATGTGAAAAACCCTCGAAAACCCCTAAATCTAAGTTTTTGTTACATTTGGATGAATATTTGACGAGGTATTCAATCGAATCTTTTGTGGATCTTTGGGGGACCATGTCTAAAAGGACAAGCGTAGTCAGTCTGTAGGTTTATTAATGGAGAAAAAGAAGCACAAGGTCAAATATCTTGAGGATGGGCCTACGAATGATATAAAAGTCAATGACTAGCTGTATATATTCAAAAATAAGTTGTAGTCAAAAATAGATCCATATCGTCACTTGATAAGGGTTCCAAATTACGAGATGTCATTGGCTCTGTTAAATCTCCTAAAGGTGACTGCAAATAGACAGCCAGAAACCATTACATTAGTTCCCTTAGACACAAAGGGGGCGCGCTAGTTTCTATGTCAATTTCAATGTAGAAATTCTCCAATGAGAGTTTGAAACTTAGAGTGTTCTTAGTCTACGGGTCAGTCAACGCCCGTAGGTAAAGTGTTAATAATAAAATGACACTGAACTGTTTTCTATAGGATAATTAACACTGTAATGGAACATCCATGAATGTTAAGTAAAATATGCAATCTGAACTAATAATTCGATTCAATCGTACTTGTTGATGTTGTGCGTTTGTTGGGTCAAACTAATGATTTGTTACACTTTACTAAAGAATCAAAAGTTGTTATATTTCAAACGTTGGAGCGCCTTCTGCCCAATCTAATTTGGTTTGGTTTGAATTATCGTCGCACCAGAGCTACACGAGGGCTATTGTCTGCCCAATCTAAAAACACTGCTCAGTGAAAAAATGTGTGTGAGAGGGACTGACTGTCAGTCCCATTCTAATGCATTAGAAGGGGCTGGGGAGCCCAGTCGGTTAAGCACTCGCTTAGCATGCGGAAGGTCCCAGGTTCGGGTCCGGGCATCGCCAAAATAACTGCCGACCTATAAAACGGCCCGTGCAGCCAAAAATGTCCGACGAATAATACCCCGTGTAAGGGAGTGCACGATAAATATCCTTCAAAGTCCTAACGCTGCGTACGATGTCGCCCTTAACGGTTGCGTTGGGTGCCTATTCAGGTGTGGCTCGTCACCTGACTGTGGTTCTAAAATACGACGCCCGTCGCCAATAGCCCTCGTGTAGCTCTAGTGCGACGATAATTCAAACCAAACTAATGCATTAGTTTTGGAATCACAACTTCCTTAGAAGAATTTCTTTGCCATACTAGCTCTTGTTCCCCAGGTATTGGAATCCACATAACATCGAAATGAAGCAAATCTGAAACGAAAATGTTTTCTAGTAATTAAATTTTATATTTTTGAAGTTTAAAAATGCCAAAAAATATACAGCAGATGGTGGCACTATTTCAAAACATTAACAATTAAGTAACCGCATGTTATTTTCTTTTCAATTTTTTGTTAAATCAATGTTATGATTCCCATTCCAGTTGAAAATGGGATAATAACATGGCAAATCAATTTTTTCCCCCTACAAGTTATGATTTAAAAACTGATGCATTAGCTCCATGGGACTGACAATCCCTCTTAATGACCAGAGGTTGAAGATATGTTAGATTGCTTTATAATTGGCTAGAACGTAGCACATATTAGTCGAGTACTACACTCTAAAAAATGAATGCTCAAAAACGACGAAATTTTCCTTAATTTTTACGATTCCGTTACTGGCAAATGCTCCGAGTTTTCGTTTAATCAAAGTGAGGAAATTTGAATTGTCATTTTTATGAGGATTAGAATGTCGTCTAATCTAAGGAAATATTTCGTCATTTTTGAGCATGTGAGATTCAGTTTCCTCAAAATCAAGATACAGAATCGTCAAGTCACGATCGTAAAAGTGAGGATTCGCGTTTACTCAAAAGTCACGCGATAGTTTGACGAAACAATCCTCAAAATTATCGAAATGAGGCGAAATGAGGATTCACGAATCGTCAAAAATGAAAGTATTATTTCTGAGAGTGTAGTAACAACTTTGGCAACCTACACCAGGATTTTGTGTTCACTTGATTTCTATCAGAGAAGCTTGCTTGTCGTTTCAAGCGTTATTTTTTGAAACGGCGCTTTCGCTTTTTTATGGACACGCACCGAAACCTCAAGGGTTTTGTAGTTGCAGTTTGAGTTCATAAAATCAATCTACTTCGATAATGACCTTTTTTTTCACAAAAGACTGGTTTAAGATTTCATTAAAGCACGCCCGTAAAATTAATGAATTTCGTATGGGATTTTGCAAAAATCAAGTCATTGGCAATCAAGTAATTTTGTAAAAATGTTCTACACCTAAACCGACATTAAGTTTGCAGTATACAAATGCTCTACGAGAAGGGTAAATAGTTCTCATTTTTGAGTGCGAGAATCGAATAAAAAAAGGCGTTTCACATTCAATAAACAATTTTATTTGTTATTTCAAGACATAAATTTATTATTTTTATTAGTTAAGCTTCAGTTAAAGTGTAATTTTAATTATTTTTTTCCTTCGATTTTGACGTAACAGGACGCACGAATATCAGTGTCAAAGGAGCAACCAATAGGAGCAGGCTAAATTTCGGCGCCAGCAGCGTTGTTTATGCAGTTTCCTCCGCCTAGTACATTTCTCTGCTGCAAACTTAAGGTCGTTTTTTGTAATTTCTATTACTTATTTTGAAATAAAAGGCCAAGAAAGTATTGCGATGGCGTCGAAATTCAGAAATGGAGAGTTTGGTTAAGTTAGGTTAGGTTTGAATTATCGTCGCAGTAGAGCTACATGCGTCAGGCGTCGTACTTTAGAGACACAGTCAAGTGACGAGCCGACACCTGGATAGGCACCCAACGCAACCGTTAAAGGCGACATCGTACGCAGCGTTTGGACTTTGAAGGATATTTAACGTGCACTCCCTTGCACAGGGTATTATTCGTCGGACATTTTTGGCTGCACGGGCCGTTTATAGGTCGGCAGTTACTTTGGCGATGCCGGACCCGAACCTGGGACCTTTCGCATGCTAGGCGAGTGCCTAACCGACTGGAGATTTTGTGTTTCACACATTTCAAGAATGCTGATAATGAAAAAGTGGATTCTGAACGTTAGACCGTCAATCCGACCGACTGTCTGTCTGAGAGTACTCTACAGCTTGAACTAAAAGATATGCAGACTTCAATTTTGACCTCGAGTTTCTAGTACGTGCCGGACACCATAATATTTTTTTAAATATAAAATCACGAATTTTCATATAGTCGGCATCGATTAATTTTTTAGGTTTTAAAGTTATTTATACTACTTCTTACGAAATAGAATTATTTTTAAGTGTATTGATTTATTACGGGGTAAGTGTCAAAGTTACATAGTGTTACACACCTCTAATTTTAAGCGCTTTATTTTATTGCCAATAATATTATACTATAGGGCTAAAACACTTTGATATATAGTTCATCAATCTATTTTCTACCAATATAAATTGTAATTTTTTATGTAATTATGATACGTTATTCAATAGTATATTAATATAAAAAACTTTTATACCTTAAGTATTTTTCATCTCAAATAAGCAATATATGTCCTGAAAACCTTTTTTTCACAACAAAAGTTATAGTTTAGTTAAGCCTAGAAAATGTATTTCTTATTCCGATACTTATTTTAAAAAAGCTATTCGGATTTAAATAAAGTTTTCTGGAAAATTACAGAAAACCCTTAAAAAATTTTGAAACCTCTGTAAAATATTTCCCATTAAAACTAACCCAAGCGTAACTTTTTTACAAAACAAAACGTATCACACAACGAACTATATACGCATTTTTACCATCATATTAGCTATTTCATCTTCGTAAAACCAACTAATCTTCCGCCCCAAAACTTCTGGTTATAAACCAAGCGGAGACTCGCCGAACCAACTGAAACTGTTATTTCTCAATTTACAGCTTGTCTTGTTCATTATCTGTCCGGAACAATTAATCATGAAAAGTGTCAGGCTCAGGAGCTCTGATGATTTATGCGTATTTTCCACTTAAAAACGCTTCTCCGTGTGCAAAAGTTGATAGAGTTAGGGGTTTGTGTTGTTTGGATAATTAAAATTCCTCTGTGGAGTGGAGTGTAAAAACAATCTTTGAGATTGAAATGCTTTGGTTCATTTTTCAATTAGGAAAAGTTTCAGAAATCGGTTTGTATTTATGTTTTATTATGTTATGTTTATAAGAGGTTTGTACACTCTTATAACAAACGAGTGATTTTAACTCAGTATGAGTTAATTTTCCCTAATTTCGGTGTCGAAAATGCGCTTCCCCTATAGTAGTGGATTTCACTCATTTTTTTTTTGTCAAACCTTCAACAATCTTAACAACAAACGAGCGATTTTAAGGCGATTACGTGCTATTTAAGAGTTTATTTTCACTCCTTTCCAGCGTCGGAAATGCACTTCTCCTATAGGAGTTAATTTCACACTTTTGTTTTAAGAGTGTACTTATGTTTTGTTCAAAGTTTCAATTTATTCATCCTGAATGGACGATTGGAACCGACACGCTGTCAGCTGAGCCAACCGCTGTCACATGGTATGGTATGTACATATATATTCCAGCTTGTGTGCTTGTTCAGAGAATAGCTTATAAGCTTTCGTCAAGTGAGACAGACACAGAAAGAGTTTTTACAAGCACAAGAGACACACAAAGATAGGACAACAAAACACATAGACAAATAACATTTATTAACGGTCACAAACATCCATGCCTGACCGGGATTCGAACCTGACCCCAGCAGCTCCAAAGACCAGAATCCTAACGATTGCGCCACCGGGGCGGCCGCTGTCATATACCCCACGAATATGGACCCGACTTTTAACCCTTTCAGTCCCAATGATGCCATTTGGCATCATCACTTTCAATATTTTTTTTCAAAATCTTAATGTTCCGTTATGACATCCAAACATACATCATTCGATTCTTCACACTTTGTTCGATTAGACAATATTTTTATTAATCTCAATAGAAGTCAGAACTGCTATTTTTTTTTATTCAGAAGATAGCTAACAAGCATTTCACCTGATTTTTGATAAGTTCACTTCAGTTCCACATATTTAAAAACACAATTTAAACTATTTCGGTTGAAGTAATTTCTAATTTTTTTTAATAATATGGTCAGATGCCTTAAAATATATAACTCGAAGTGTTTTTAGGTAATATATATATTTTTATTTTCCACAGTTAAAAAATTTTGGCATCATTTTTTTAAAAACCATATGAAAAATTTAAATGAATTTTTTTTCTTATAGAATTCTTATCTTTGACCTAAAATAAGCTTATTTTGTGAATATCAGATGTTTCTGTAGTGTAGTAAATTTTTGGGACTGAAAGGGTTAAGGTTAAAACTACGTCGTAGATTTGATGTTTTACTGGATTATCGATATTCATAGCGCACTCTTAAAATTGTCGTTATTGAAAACCCAAAATTCATCTCCACCTCGGAGATGCATGGAATATGAAATTCCATTTCTCTTTCGGTAAAGCTTCTCTTTATCCCTCTGATTTCTCTTTTAGTAAGTGTTGCTTTTCAATTACTTATGTAATTAGGTATTGGGAATCTTACGGTATTTAGTGTGTTGATTTGGAAAGCTTTTGTACGAAGTTATATTGAAACAAGTTGGTTTGTTACAGAATATGTCACTTACACCGCTTCCACACAGCATTTTACGCTCAACAGGAAACATACTAACACCTCAAAAAGAAATTCGCCAAACAGGGCCTTTGGCTAGTTCTAATTCAAACTTTATAAACAAAAGCTAATAACTTTCTTTAATCTTCTTTTGCAGATTTGATAATTAATCTTTATCGTTTGTTATTTTTTTTGAACTTAGAAGAATAGTGATGATTTTTTTAATAAATATCTTTTTGCAGTCACAAGTTTACATTTCGAAAAATAAATTAGTAAAATTGTTGCTTTAAAATAAAAGCAAAAATTTGCATATTTTTATACAAATTTCGAATTTTTTTTTGCATCTTTCTTCGCAAAAATATAACGAACCATCAAAATAACTTTATTGTGCTATTACAACAATCCAAATTTAATTATTACACAAAAATAAATATTTTTTTCAAGTATTTTATTTTTATTTTAAATAAAGTTTCTCGTACGTTTGATGTCATGGCAACAGTGAAAATATTGAATAAAATTGGAATTTGCATGTTATTTCAATGTAGATTAAATTTTTAGTTATTTAAATTTTAAATAAATTTCTAATTTAAAGGCCCTCGCCAGATAAGACGGTGAAAAATGCCCCCATTCCAATCGGGCTAATTTTTTTCTGAAAATACCTCATAGTATGGGCAATTTTTCAGCCAAGTTTCAGCTCTAAAATATGACGCATTTTTGAGTAAAAAATTAAAGTTTTTTCTTTTTAAATTGATTATTTCCTGAATATATTTGATAAATCCAAAAAACTGCTCATGAGTTTTTATATATCATTGAGTAGTATTCTTAGAAAAATCCGCTCCTAAATCTGATCGAGCGATGATTAGTAAAAATGCGATTTTATTTTTCAAAAAAAAAAAAAAAAAAAAAAAAAAAAATCATTCCAAAATCGTTTGGTACAACTTAGGATTTTGTCTCTACATATTCCTCTATTATCAATCTATAATATATATTTTTTTTCAGATTTTTAAAATTATTGGACGATAGTTTTAAAAAAAATAAAATATTCTTAAAACCTGACTTTTCGCACTACTTACTCGGCAGATGGCACTCCTAACAGAGGCGGGGAAATTCAATCTGGGAGAATTTCTTTCGGACTAAACGATTTTAGCATAGATTTAGAAAGTAGCAGATCTGCCTCTAGGGGGAAAGGTGAAGCCATTTGTTAACCAGTATCCCGAAAGGCAGTTCGCAAGCTCTAGCACATGGCATGCCATACGCCACCAGATGGCACCATGATATAATTCGACTTATAAAAAATATATATTCAATATTAACTAATTAAAACTTTTTACAAGTTTCGCTAGCATAATTTTATAGCTGAATGCGTATTGATAATTTCTGTAAGGCATGAGGTATATATTCATAAAAGAAGCATGTTAAAAATGCAGTTTTTATTGTATGTAACTCTTCGGAAAAACCATTTTTGTGAACCAGTATCCTGTTATGCATTGCGAAAACGACGAAATGTGGATTCATCACGCATCATTGCGTTGTACGGGATTGCGCAATCGATGGGCATGCTATTTCTAAATCTATGGATTTTGGAGCAAAAAATCAGGCTTTAAGAATTATTTTTTTAGCTACCATCCAATATTTTAAAAATCTGAAAAAAATGTATATTATAGATTGATAATAGAGGAACATGTAAATACAAAAACCTAAGTTGTACCAAGCGATTTTTGGATGATTGTTTTTTTTTTTTGAAAAATAAAATCGCATTTTTACTAATGATTGCTCGATCAGATTTGGGAGCGGATTTTTCTAAGAATACTACTCAATGATATCTAAAAACTCATGAGCAGTTTTTTGGTTTTATCAAATATATTCAGGAAATAATCAATTTAAAAAGAAAAAAAAAACTAATTTTTTTCTCAAAAATGCGTCATATTTTTGAGCTGAAACTTGGCTGAGAAGTTGTCCATACTATGAGGTATTTTCAGAAAAAAAATTAGCCCGATTGGAATGGGGGCATTTTTCACCGTCTTATCTGGCGAGGGTTTTTTTAATGAAATTTGTAATGTAGCCTAAACTGATTTTTGCTTCAAAATGACGTATCCCACTTGTTTGTGAGACTTGCGGTTCGTTCTGTGAAAGTGGGTGACGGACAGACAGACAGAACGATTATAAAACCTTCCACTTTTTACGTTATAAACGTAGTGTGGAAGCTAAAAAACCGTATCGTTCTTAGCAATTGGCCACCAGTGTATTTATGTTTCTATGACATTTGTATTTATATTTTATTTATGTGACGTTTATATTTATGTATTATTTGAGGTTTCTGTTTAACCATTTACTTGAAGGACAAAATCTTAAATGGACGATTGAAATGACCACACCTACAGTGATCTCATAGTTAGGTCAATTGTTGTCAGAAACCCAAAAAGCAACCACCAGTTAGCTAATTCGTCTAAACTAGAGAGGTCACACAAACAGTGAAGTCACACTCTAAAAAATGAATGCTCAAGAACGACGAAATTTTCCTTAATTTTGACGATTCCGCTACTGGCAAATGCTCCGAGTTTTCGTTTCCTCAAAGTGAGGAAATTTGAATCGTCATTTTTATGAGGATTTGAATGTCGTCTAATCTAAAGAAATATTTCGTCATTTTTGAGAATGTGTGTACAGCAATGAGATTCAGTTTCCTCAAAATCAAGATACAGAATCGTCAAATCACGATCGTAAAAGTGAGGATTCGCGTTCGCTCAAAAGTCACGCGATAGTTTGACGAAACAATCCTCAAAATTAACAAAATGAGGCTTATGGATCCATGAATCGTCAAAAATGAAAGTGTTATTTCTGAGAGTGCACTGTTATGCCATGTATTGCGTACTTTTTACAATGTTGATTAGAAATAATTGTAAAATCGTCTTCTTATACGAGTATCAACCTTTGCAGGTTGTTTTAATAACTTTGAAATTGTTTCTGAAATTGTCAATGATAACAATATTTGAAGCCCTGAATTTGTTTCAAGCATCACGCATTTGTCTGCAGCATCTGTAGTTTTGGCTGTGAAAGTGGGTGATGGAGAGAAGGACGGACATAGCCTTTACAAAAACGTCTGGTTTTTACATTATAAACATGGTTTAGAAGTGATACTTAGCATTTAGTTTTTTTCCTAACTCAAAAAATATCGCAATGGCATTTAATATAAATCTAAATTAATTCTACAAATGAAAATATATTACAATTAAAAAAAGGAAACTGATAAAAATAATCCACGTATTCGACCACTTTTAATTTGTAACTTATAGATAAATTTCATTTCAACTACGTCATTTGTCCATTTGCATATATGGAAATTCATTCTCTTTAGTAAACTGAAAAATTCGCAGACATCATTATTTTAAACCTAATTTAAAAACACTATCAACAAGAAAACCAAAAGTAACTCAATTTCGGCGCCATTCTGTGTACGTCAAAACTTTAAAATAATCTATCCTCTTCTTCTCCTTCTTTCGAGTTTGTCTTTTGTGCCGATGTACACTTCCATAACCTCAGGGACGGAGATGTAATAGATATAGGTTTTTTTTAGGAGACAGATACTGGGGCTTCCGAAAATTAACCATTTTGGCTCGGATAGTTTATAACCTTTTCCTTGGCGTCCCCACTAATGCTCTAGACTGGGAATTTTTAATAGTAGCCAGTGGCTACCAGAGTGAAAAAAAATGGTAGCCACATTTCGATTTTTAGTAGCCAGTGTTAAATTTCAGTATATACGACAAAAAGAAAGTGCGATTTTCCACAAAAGAAAATTTTATTAATGACATTTTTGATATGATAAGATTGATAGTAAAAAAAGTATCATACACAATATGTAGTATTATGTGATTGGCCATTATTGTTAGGAGGAAATTATTTTATGTACAATCAGTTCAACTACTATTAGTTTCGGAGAAATCTTGACGTCGCCCACGACCCACGATTGTTGATGAAATTTTCTCATATCAAAATTGTTTAAATGAATAGTTGAGATCTTAATCAGATGTAAATCAATTACCTGTAGATTGCCGAAATTGTAAAGAAAAATTTAAAAATGAATTTTGTATTTAAGATTTTCATCGCCCAGCTATTTACGTCACACGGAGGAGGATGGAAAATTTCACCGATGCGCAACAACTGTCATCAAGTCTTTCTTCCCGACAGAATGGAATCGGAGCGTTTTATTATTTTAGAAATGCAGCTTCAGTATTAATTATTAATTGAACAAAACGGAAAAAAGTATGATCGCCACATTTGGCGACTGGGGTTTGATCTTTAGGTAGCCACTTTCGATGTAATAGTCTCCAGTTGGCGACTGGCGACCGCTAATCTAGAGCTTTAGTCCCCACTAGGAGACATTCTATAAAGCCTCCTCACAGACAATAAACACGTTAATTAGTTCCGAAATTCTCCTGGTCCGATAGAAGAAGATCCAAATATCAGTTTTCAGCCTTTGATTACAGATATAATTCATTTATTTCCATAAAAAATGAAGTTAAACGAGGGTCAATTTCTATATTAGGGAGTTCTTAAAAATTTATTTAATTTTTTTCACCATTAAAAACAATGTTAAAATAATCTGTTAACTATGTACAAATAAGTGATATGGCCTTTTTCGTTGCATTTATAGCACAAGCAATGTATATTTGTAGAGTTTAAGGCGTGTCCCTAAGTAACTGATAAACATAATTTAAAAAAAAAAAAATATCTTTGTAAATCATACTTGTTAGAATGTATTCGTTTGAAAACTATGTTTAGATTGAGAATATACGTGTAGGATTTTTCTCGGGTCTTAAGAGGTTAAATGTGTATGACTTATGACTTTCTTGGTGGGGGGCAAGAACGCCAAGCACTGCGACTTTAAGTCTATTGTACTAAGCCCCAGAAATGACCCAAGCACAAGAGACACACAAAGAAAGAGACGACACAAACACATAGACAAATAACAATATTTATTGACGGTCACAAACATCCATACCTTACCGGGATTCGAACCCGACCCCAGCAGCTCCAATGGCCAGAATCCTAACGAGTGTGCCACCGGGGCTGCTAAATGTGTAACTTAAATGAGTTGGGATTTATGTTTTTTTTTAAATATTAAAGATTAATTGTAGATTAATATTGACAATTAAAGGAGAATAAGAAAGTATAGCCCCCCTGTATCCAAACTGAAGTCTTCTCTGTTAACATAATGGAAAAAATAATTTTGTAAGCCAAATTTTCTCAGTCTATAATAAACATATTTACAAAAGGTTTTTGACATGATACTTTCAAGTGGCATACAGGACTCAGTAATTAAACTTTTCGTAATTTCTTTGAATATTTTTTTCAAATTTTCAACAAGTAATTTTACAGTTTTTTGGAGTTTTGTGAAGTACAGAAAAAAGAACATCATTGACGGTGTAAAACCATAAGAATAAATGTTTCAAAATTGGTAGTATTTGTTTTAATATACATAAAAATGATAATTGTATGTAATTCTATTTTCAAAAAGCAAACGCATGATTATGATACACTCTGTGGATTCCGATTTTCATCGTTATGATAAGTTAATTTTTCCTTCTCTTTTCAGATAATAGATTACTTCAGATAATCGATTACATAGATTACTTCTTTCAAACATACGCAACACTTACATGAAATTTAGCTTGCTCTTTAAAATGAAATGAATTTCTTTGCCATGTTTGCTTGTAATTCCGTATTTCATTGAATAATAAGAAAATTGTGCTCAAATCTAAGTAATCAAAATGAATCTTCATATAAATTTAAATGAAAAAATTGAAAATACGAGAAACAATTATTTATTAATAAAATAATCAAACAAAATTACTTTAAGGCCAAACATAAATTTTGAAGAAAATATTAATAAAAAAACATGAAAACAAGTAAAAAAACAACATGAAAACAACAAGCACCTAACACTACGATTACGACTGATAAGCTAAAGCCTTCATTTTATGAAACAGGTGTATCAAAAAACGTTATTGCTTCTTTAACATCTTATCTAAAGAAGCATCAATGGAAAGTCTTCCAAATTAATGTCGATGGCAAGGCAATTTATTTAATAAAAGTGTTTCCTTCTCCGAGTCCCATCCCAAGCGAAGAAAGAATTTTCTTATTTTTGCTCTTCACCTTTTCATTCGCTACAATCGAATGAAAAGCATTAGGGGGTTTAAGTTACATTTCATTCAAATCGAATCATAGCGTAGAATGTTCTGCTAAGCTTCATTACTATTCTAAGATAAATTTAGATATTGAATGAGTAAATTTTTTGAATATCATTTTATTTTTTGATAAGTTAAATGGCGCATTAAAATATATTTGGTAAATTACATTATGCGTACTTTTAAAATAAGTTAAGATTACTTTATTTATATTTCTGCTTTAATATTTATAACTTATTCCAATTTTTTATATTAAGTTAGATTCCAATCAAAACGAATAAATCCGTAAAAATGTTCTGATTCTTTATAAGTTAAATGGCGCATTAAAATATATTTGAAGAACAATATTAAGTATACTTTTAAAATACTTTAAATTACTTTATTTATAATTATGAAAAAACATTCATAATCTTAGTTGAATTGTTATAGTAGAATCTTAGTTGAACGTTACCTTTCATTCAAATCTAATCGAATCACTACATAAAATGCCATGCTAAGCTACAATCTTATATAAATTTATATATTGAAAAAGTAATTTTTGGGAATATTGTTTGCATTTTTACAAGTTAAATGGCGCATCAAAATATCTTTGTTAAATTACATTAAGCGTACTTTTTATATAAGTTTCAAATACTTTCTTTTATACTTCTACTATAATATTTATGAAATAAGTCACATTTTATATAAAGTCAAATCTCATTCAAATCGAATAAGTCCGTAAAATTTTCTGCTTCTTCTTAAGTTAAATGTCGTTATCAAACTATATTAATTATACTTTTAAAATAAGTTTCAATTATTTATTTATAATTGTGCTATAATATTTATGAATTTCGTTTTTAATTATTTATAAGTCAATTGGCGTATTAAAACATCTCTGGTAAATTACATTAAGCATAACTTTAAAATAGGCTTGAATTACTTTATTTATAATTTGATATAATATTTATAGCCTTACAATTTTAAGCAATAAATAATAACTATATAAATTACAAAGTATCTCCTCCATCGTTAGTTAATTATTTAATATTTATTCAAAAAATTAGTTGTAATATGCTAAAACATTTTATAAAAAGACATATTGTTGCATTATATTCAAAGTGAATAAGTGGAGCTAGTGAAAAAGCTTATTTTTAGAATATCATTTGTTTTTTTATGAGTTAAATACCCATTATAAATATCTTTGGTGGATTAAATTAACCCTCAAATGCATACTGTTGCCGTTCGGCAACAAGTTACATAATCCACTTTATTCTATTAAAGTAGAGCTCTTGACAATTTTTTTCATCTATTACATTCCATTTTGAAGTTTTAGTCAATAATAACCCTTATAAATGACAGTAGTAAAAGTGTATTTAAAATTAAAAAGTGAAGTTTCTAACTGTTGTGAAATTACGTGTTTGGCAGTATTCAAAGTAATAATATTAGTACTAAATACAAATAAATTGTTTTGAAAAAATATTATAGTTCAAGAAGGTTATTTTAAACTACATTTAGTAATTTTCTAATCATTCCTATTAAAATTGGGAGTTTGTCGGTGGTTTTTTTTACATGTGTTGCCGCTTGGCAACATCCTGCAATTACAATAATATAAATAAACAAATTTTACAGTAATATAAATAACATAATGGCTTAAAATGAAAAATAACAACTATATAAACTACATGGTAATTCATGGATTGCTATTTAATTATTATTTTAGCGTTATATATCAAGTTGGTTGCAATCTGATGAAACACTTTATCGAAAGTATAGTTGTTATTGAAAGTGAACAACTAATTTGATAATAGCTTCATTATAATTCAAAGATAATTGTAAATATGGAAAGAGTTTTGTTTTTTAAAACGTTAAATAGAGAATTAAATTAACTGCGGGGATATTAAGTTAAAAATATCTTTGTAACTGATTCTCAAATTTCGTATTTCAGTTGTAGAATGGAAATACGTAATAGGATTACAATAGAAATAACACAAATAAAAATGCACGTTTAGCTAATTAAAACGGGTTTGAAATTAAAGAATAGTTTGATAAAATGATTCAGAAAAAATATTTGTATTGCATTTAATTCAAATCAAATTATCTCATTAAATGTTATGCTACTTTTTAAGTAAATATTATGAGACAATTTAAGAAAAAAATCCTTGGATTTATTACGAGTGAAATGTGGCATTAATTTTTTTTTGATTATATTATAATTTTTTTTAGTAACTGGTAAAGAATATTTTCATTCACAATTTAACTCAGTTTTCTAATTTAAGATGCAATAATACAGACATTAAACAACAAATTTATCAGTAAAACTTCAAATTCATTAGCAATCAGAAAGTTAGGGACAATTATGATTAAATATATGTATTGTATATAAACTGATAAAAAGCTCAAAAATGTTTTAATCTTGCTTTTAGTGATTAATATATTTCACATCCGATGATTTGTTTTCAAAGTTTTGGTATCGTCTGAGTACTCTATGAGCAATTCCATAAAAATTTCCACTTTTTGAACTGTCAATTTTTTAAAAAAAATATATTTACTAATTAGGTTTAACCCTCTAATGCATACTGTTACCGTTTGGTAACAAGTAACATAATCCACTTTATTCTATTAAATTAGAGCTCCTCCAAGACAAATCTGTGTTTTTTTCATCTATTACATTTCACTCTAAAGTTTAAGTTACTAATAATCCTCATAGATGACAGTAGTAAAAGTATATTCAAAATTAAAGAGTGAGATTATTAACTTTTGTGAAATTACGTTTTTGGCAGCATTCAAAGAATACTAATATTAGTACTGAGTACTAATAAATTGTTTTGAAAAATTAGTCATAGTTAAAAAGGGTTATTTTGAAATATTTTTAGTAGTTTTCTAGTCATTATTATCATAATTGGAATTTTGCAGTTGGTTTTTGTATAATAGAAAATTTTTTAAAAATTGAAATTATTTAAATTCTAATGCAGTTAATTTTTATTAGTATTTTTCCCCTAATGTGTAAGTATTAAAGATACATATATATATTTTTCTGGGGTGAAAATAAAAATTCATGCATTCGAGGGTTAAAAATGTAATCCAAGTTTTCAAATTATGGTTTAAGAAAGCAGGGCGATAAAAGATATGTATTCACACTTCCCGAAAAAGAAGATAGATGCCTTGTGGAAAAAAAAAACGATTCGTTGTCTCGGCAAATTCAGCCGAATTTCAACCACACTACTCAAAACAATTAGGGGAGCACTTTGCGTACTTTTGTTAACCCTTTCAGTTTCATCGTTTTGTTTTTTCATTCTAAAAATCTAAAATTTGTGAAATAGAATCATTATGCATCCAGACTGAAATGGTAAAAAACAGGCGGGAAAATATTAATTTCTTAACTAAAATTTAAGGGGGGGGGGGGGGGGATTCGGAATAAAAATTAAGAATAAATTATAACAAAATTTTCTTTCAAATTTTTATTTGCAAAGGAGTTAAAATCAATTTTTAAACACCTGAGAATGCAAGCGTGAAGAATATAGGGTCAATTCGTTTCATAAAAATTTTTTTTGGGAGTACATTTTATTTTGCCATGTTTTCATATTTTCCTTTGATTAAAACAAACATTATTTACATGCTCAATAAACATGATTCTTCCATCTAACGATAAATTTGTTCAAGCTCAACTTAGTGAGAAAAAAAAATCGCAAGATCATGATTGAAAATGGAAGCATTGGGGGTGAAAGAGTTTAACCCTTTCAGTCCCAACAATTTACTACACTACAGAAACATCGGATATTCACAAAATAAGCTTATTTTAGGTCAAATATACGAATTCCATAAGAAAAAGAATCAATTAAAAATTTTTATATGGTTTTTGAAACAATGGCGACAAACAAACAAACAACAACAAAATAAAAAAATATATATATTACCTAAAAACACTTCGAGTTATATATTTTAAGGTATCTGACCATATTATTAAAAAATAGTAATTATTTTAACCGAAATAGTTTAAATTGTGTTTTAAATATGTGGAACTGAAGTGAACTTATAAAAAATCAGGAGAAACACTTGTTGACTATTTTCTAAATAAAATAAAAATAGTAGTTCTGATTTCTATTGAGATTAAAGTAAAATTTTGTCTGATAGAACAAAGTGTGAAGAATCGAATGATGTGTGTTTGGATGTCATAACGGGGCATTAACATTTAGAAAAAAATATTGAAAGTGATGATGCCAAATGGCATCACTGGGACTGAAAGGGTTAAAATCCTTTCACTTGTGAATAAATGTAAATAACGTAATATTTAATATCTTATGAGTATTCCAGATAGTAAAATAATATTAAATGTAATGCTTTACACATTTTTAATTTAATATAAAATTTATGAAACGTTTAGTTATTCCGTCACGGTCATTCCGTCATGTCGAATGACAGTTAAGGGGGAATGGCCTGCAGGACCGGGGGTCTCCAAACTCAAGTGCCTCAATGTTAATCCAATGGGAAAAAATTATTTTCATTGCCACATTTCTCCGGCTGTATTGAATAGTTTTACAAGCGGATTTTTTTATGTGATCAATGTAGCTGTTACAGGTCTCTATCTTCCCACTTTTTGAAATTAGTACGAATATTTTTTTTTAATATTCAATCAATTATTTTACACAAAATATTCGAAGCAATTTCAAAAAGTGGGAAGATAGAGACCTGTAAGTCAGCTACATTTATCACATAAAAAAATTCGCTTGTAAAAATATTCAATACAGCCGGAGAAATCTGGCAAAGAAAATAATTTTTTCCCATTGGATTAACATTGAGGCACATGAGTTTGGAGACCCCCGGTGCTGCGGTCCCATTCCCCCTTAATAACTTAAACCATGTTAGAGGTTGGTTGCAATAAATTATAAAATATGCATTAGATTAAAGGCTCAATTTATTGTTAATACATAGAAATTTAAATTTTTTAAGTACCTGGATGCAGTCGTGATTGCAAAAATGTCATTCCGTCCCACAAAAGAAGTTAGTCAAAAATTAAATAGTAAATACTTTTTTTTTTTAAAAATTTCAACTTTTTTTTATAATCTTTTAATCACTAATAGTAATATAAAAACTGAAAATAAAAACAATTTTCCTCTGAAAGTTGCTTCGTGGTGATTGTTTTACTTCCATTCTACAATTCCAAATGTCATTCCATCACATATGGAATTGCCCATCTATAATAATAAAAGAAAGAGTCTGTCTGTATGTCTGTGGATCGCAAAACACCTACTTAGACTGCTCTAAAAAATTCGAAATTTTTAATATTGATTCCTTTTAATACCTACGTGTGAACCTGATGCTTAGCTTTTTCATATTTGATTGTGATTTTTAATTAATATAATTAGTTTTAAAAAAAAACGTCATCCACGTGGGATTGCGGGACCATAGCAGGGCTTGAAAATACATGGACCGGGCCGAAACGGGGGCTTGACACCATCCTCTATTAGTTTGATTGATTGAGTTTGGTTGAGCTATGCGCTCGCCCTAAGGCTGCTTCATCCTCTATTAGTGTTTGCTTTTTTAAGTGCGCATGCGCCAACACGAATTTAATTTTGAGTGTATTTTCACAAATAAGCATGCCTCTAAAAGGAAGCAACGCGAAGTTAACGGTTTCCCAGTAAGGTGGGACCATACTGCTAGTATGTTAATGAAATAAGTAATTTTTTTTTACTAGCACTAAAAATGTCTTTAAGCTATAAATCATTTAAACAGTTGCGCATTAAATAAACTATAGCTATTTATGCATACTAAGTTTTTACTTTTTATAACTTTTTCTGAAAACTAATAAATATAATTAGTTTTAATGGAACAACTTATTTTTACAAGTACATTTTCAACTATAAAACTTTAAGTATAGTTAGCAAACTTTCATTACCTTTTTTTACCAATGAATAATTTACCAAGCAATCATTGAAACGTGTACCAATACAAAACCAATACAATAACAAACAATCAATCCATATTACCCATACAAAAATTGCTATTAATGCTCGGGGAGCAATATTCTCCTTAATTCTACTTTTTTTCAATTATGATTATATTTGTATTTTCATTTTAGTTTTAAGTTGACATAACTGTTCATAAATATAGATTCAATAAAATACACAAACAGAAAACCTTCAAAAACAACAAGACCAATAATTATTTACAGCAGTTCACATAAAAAGAATCGATACAACACTTTGAGTTATCTTTTATCTTAAACAGTAAAGACAGTGTAACAGGCATTTTACCAATACATATTCATTTATAAACCAATAACAATCGAAAGTATCACTATAAAAAGGAATTGTATTTAAACGGAGGTTAAAATTTGAGACAGAGGGTTTGGCACGAAAAAAAGTTGAAGCCAGTCTAAAGTAGCCAAATTAGCAAATTTACATGATACACTCTAACTAACCATGTTGTACACTCTAGACAAATTTATAGATGAAATATCTTAGTTAATTTTTTGGCTTGGAATCTTTTAACTGATAACGGATCCACATTAGGTTCATAATTTTTGAAAATTGGCACATTTTTATTTTTCTTTATTTTTCTAGCATTTGTTTTCTGAAAACTATCAACTTGGTAGATATGTGAAATATTAAATGAAAAAAAATAATGAAAAAAAGAGTTTTTTTATATAAAAAATATTTCTCCAATTGTCGTTATACTTTACGAAACGTACTGGAGGGTTTAAATACTATTTCAATATTAAAAAAATCGACAATTTCATCGATTTTGTCCTACTGAGTTCCTAAGAATGATTCAATTTGAATGAAAAGTATTAACACTCTACTTGTTGAAGTATTTAATTACATATAATTTTTAGTTGTCTGAATGATAGTAATGAAATAAAAATGAATGGACTAAAGCTCCATATAATCTATTTCATCTTTAGTTTTAAATTTAATAATACAATTTAACCTAAACTTTTGTTTTATGAGAGCCACTCAGTACATATAAAATAAACTAATTAGAGCTAACAAACCCAATAAATAAGCAAAAAGAAAAGGTTAGAAGTTAATTCGTCTAATATTTGGTACGTTTCATTAAAATAATGTGTTTTTCCTATTATTTCGTGTTACTTGTAATACCGATGGACATTTCTGAATTGTCTGAAATGTTGCATGAAAAATGAACATAATTCTTTAAAGGCCTAAACTTAGGTTTGTACTACATTTGGAATTCTATAAAGGCCTACACTCTTAAAACGAATGAGCGATTTTAACTCAGTCTGATTGATTTTCACTCCTCCTGTCTGGAAAATGAACTTCTCCTTTTGGAGTGGATTCTTTGTGTGTTAAACCTCCGACAGGATAACTCCAAACGAGTGATTTTAACTCAGTCTGAGATAATATTCACTCCTTTCTAGTGTCGAAAATGCACTTCTCCAACTGGAGTGGAATTCACTCTTTTGTTTTAAGAGTGTAAGCATAGGTTTGTACTACATTAGGTGAAGTGATGGTTAAAATGGTGCTTTTTTTTCAAGAAAAATTCAAACTGTTGATATTTATTAATCAAAAGAGAAAGAATGTAGTTGTGAAACTCAGGTTTTCTTAAACACAGCTAATGTATACGTTCTGGCCTGTTCATTGGGGATTTTGTTCTATAGGATTTTGGTCTATAGAATTTACTATCCTCAAAAGTCACCAAATCAACGAATCGGGCTATATATTTTAAGATGTAATAATCGAAACAAAAAAATATGAAGATTTGTTTGAAGCGAGAGGAATGGGCGCGCCAAACCGGGGGTCTCCAAAGCATAGTGCATCAGTGTTTCTCCAATGGAGAAAAATATTTTTCCTGCCAAATTTCTTAAAATTTTTTACAAATGGTATTTTTACGTGGTGAATGTAGCTGACTTACAGGTCCCGACAATCTTTTTGAAATTGGTTCGAATATTTTTTTAAATTTTCAATAAATAAATTTTCACAAAACATTCGAAAAGTGGGATAATAGAGAACTGTAAGTTATCTACATTTATCATTTAAAAAAAAAAAAAAACGTTTGTAAAAATATATAATACAGCCGGAGAAATTTGGCAGAGAAAATAATTTTTTTTCCATTGGATTAACACCGAGGAACTTGAGTTTGGAGACCCCCGGTTCAGCACACCCGTTCATTCTTAAAAGCCCTTTGGAGAATGTGAGTTTTCCAACTGGAGTCTTCAATTTTGTGCCAAGCTTTTGAATATTGGAAGCGATTAAGGCTCCGCTTGGCAACCCAGCTTTTTACGTTGTTTTTAACCTATAAGCAGCATTTCCAGTTATTCTAACCTCCATGAGTATCTGTTAATCGCTTAAAGCGAAACATATCGACTTTTTACTTTTTACTACCATTAACTTCGTATTTCTTTGTGCGGTCACCATTTAAGACGCTCAATTTTATTTGTTACTGATTGAAAAAAAAACATAACCATCTATTTGTAATATAAAACCGATATTCGATATCATATATCCTCTGTGTTTTACACCACTCTAAACCAGTATTCGCATAATTTGCCTGCGATAAATAATAACTTTGTTAACGCACCGCTAGCCCAAAGTGCGTATGAATAAAACAAAACCCGATAAAGAGACAAGCAGCCGCCCTACAACTCAACACAACTCTTTCATTTATTTATTTTGGTTTTGGTGAAGAAGACCCGGGTATGGTTGCTTCCCGCGTTAAGGAAAACAAAAGACAGAAGTATCGGAGCATATCTTGTTGTTTCATCCCATTTGGTGTCTTAAACAAATGTTATTTCTATGGAAAATCAATAAACGGGGAAAACTGGTCGTGAGATTAAAGATTAGTGTGGCAGAAATTGTGGGGGATTTTTTTTCGTTCTCTTTTAGTCGTCGTCGGTCCTTGATGAAGAGAAAGCTTTTATTATCTAATTGTGTTCAGTGACTTCAGATAAGAACAAACGGCGAATTTGGCAAACCTGAAACGTGGCCAACATCAGTCAACCAAACCCATGTGACTTGAGTTTATCTCAAGCCACGTGGGTTTGGGACATATCATATCTTCATAATTATAGTTAATGCTTTTGCTTTTTCAAGAATTGTAAAAAAGACGTTACTATCTTTATGAATAATAAATGTAGAAAAATTTTAACACATTCATTTTAAGATGAATTAAAAGAGTGTTAATCATTTTATGCCACTTTAAGACTTCCATAAATTTTACAAATGATAATTTTATAGACCACCCTCTAATTTTATTCTCCGGTGTCATATATTTTTTAAATGCATAGCGTGGATGAGTAATAGCTGTTCTTTGAATTTTAGATTGTTATACAAGTTTTCTGATACGTGCTTTTCATAATGGAAATATGTCTTATGATGTCACGCTCTCCATACTGCGATTTCATTAGTTGTTGTGTTTTCTTTGACAAAGTGTTGAAACAAGCCCATTGGTTGATAGTTTGATCACGTGACTGACGCTTCCCCACTTACGAACATAGAAAGTCATATTATCACATGCATCCATAATTAAATCCCTTTACACACTACCCTGTTTGTTTTTTTCCTAACCCATGTATAATTAAATATAAATTTAACATCCCTCATGGTTTTTGATATCTGTAATGCAAAAGCGATATGGTTAAACTTTCCCTTTTCTCGGGCGCAAGCGATACAGTCGCCAGAATAGTACAACCACCAAACTGAATCTTTGTTATGGCAACCTTTAAATGTGTATATTGAAGTCCTTTATCTGTGCATACTGTGCTTTAGAGAATTTAGCTTCTCGCCAAAGTTTCCGTTTCACGAAATTTGCACCCACGAAAGAGAACATTACCAAAGTTTACATTACATGTATAAAAGCTATTTCGGAACTACGACAAAAACAACTTTCAAATATAATTTTTCTTTTCGTTTTTTTTTTAAAGAACTTACTTTAAAAACAGCGATAAGCTGCCAAATCAAGCAACCTTTCTCGCCAACTAATCCTTTCCCCTCCTTAATCGGCTCTTTAATTATTAGATTACCAGTCCGTTTCATCAAGTCGCTGATTGTGATATCCTTCTGCTGACGGTTGAGAGGATAGACATAATAATAATATAAGGGATATTTAGGACGAAAATTGGACTACGATTTGCTTTGTAACTTAAGACAAAGTCAAATAAGTGGTTGGGAAAAAATAATGCCGATGATAATGATTTTTTTTTTCTGTTAACTTCTTTCGAGATAGTGATTGCAAGATTTAAGAGAGATAACGCGATTTATACAAGATTTCTTACATAATTATAGAATGATGGCAATAATGATATTTTTTATTGATGTAATATAAAAGCTAATTATATTCCTTCCAAAAAATTCAATTATAATTTATTAGGGAGTAGTTGCCCCCTAAGTAGCAGTAGTAGTAGACCCCTAATTGTTTTGAGCAGTGTAGTTATTGATACATAGTGGGAAAATAAGTTTTTTATAACAACGTGCAAAAAAGTTCACTTTTTTATATCATATTCATTCACAAATCGTTGCGAAAATGACACTTTACGTGCTTGCGTCACAGACAGTGAGCGAAAGTTTAATTTTCGGCACAGTTTGGTAAAGTAAATAAGAGTATCTGATTGGTAGAAAAGCAAAATGATGTCAGGAATATCTCCATGGAAACTAAATGGTCACGAAACTCAGTTAATTCTATTGGTTCATTACTTTTGCATTTTCTAATCTCCATGGAAACTAAAAGTATTACAAAAATTATTAAAGGAAATGAAATAAGATAAAAGTAAGAACACAAATTTCACTCCAAACAATACTTTTCTGGAATAAGATTCGACCAAACTTGATTAGCTGCATTGTTAAATTAATCTGGAAGTTGGTCGAACATCATTTCAAATTCATTTTCACCTATGTTCGGTAGCACTAATTAATCTAAATAATATTTTGATTCAAAATGGAAAAGTATTTTGCAACTTTTCTTTCACTACTTTGCATTTTCGAATATCTCCATGGAAACTAAAGGATGTCATGAAAATCACTCATTGGTAGAAATACTTTTTTGCACGTCATTATAAAAAATATTGTAAGCAAGCACGTTCCGAATAATACTTTATTAAGCTCGTGTCATAATTTCACTCGCTCGTACCTCGCTCGTGAAATAAAAAGCCACTCGCTTAATAAAGTATAGTCCGACCAAGCTAACTTGGCAATCAAAATATTTTGATTGTGGACGATTCCACTTTGAATTGAGGTTTTTAAGCAGAAGAATAAAGGGTTGCCAGCTCAAGGCGTTTGGCGAGAAGAGGGGATTGTTGGTCTAGTTCAATCCATCACACTAGAGCTACACATCAGTTATCGGCGATAGAGGATTGTTGTTGATTGCTAGTATCGGTTAACGATTACACGTGAATTTCTTTGTTTATTTGACTTGATCAATAATCGATTAATATCTGTGCATATTTGATAATGTCTAATGCAAGAACGATACTTCATGCGAAAGAGAAGAATATCGTACATAATGTTTTAAATTTTTTCAAAATGAAAGCCTCTGCCGAAAATTCTTATTAATTTTTTTAGAAAAAAGTTCTTAAAATAATTTCTAATTAAAATTTAGCTGAGAATTTAGGTATAAGTCTTTGTTTGTACATATTTGTACAATACAAAGTCATTTTCTTGGTCAATTTTTCAATTTTGACCTCACAATTTGCCGCGCAAGCCTAATCACAGTGTGTTCAAATAGCTTCATGTTTAATATCATTTATTTTAGTTTTGGCTAAAGTTTCATAAATTTTAAAACTTGTTTTATAATAAATATATATAAATCCTGTAGAATTACATATAAAAAAATTATACTCATACAGTGAGTAGTTCAAAAATGACATGAAAGATCAAACTATGCTTTGTAGTATCTTCTTTGCACATTTTTAAGACTCCTGTGACCCCTTAATAATCTGTTTCTTAACCTTAAAGAAATATGCGCCCAAAAGCAATGAATCGCCAAACATAGTAACTCTTGTCCAAAACTAAAGCCATCCTTACCTTTTTTCAAAGTGGACTGGTCCACAATCAAAATATTTTGGTTGCCAAGTTAGCGTGGTCGGACTATATCATTTTCGGAACTAGTTGCTTAAATAACTATTGTTTATGTCTCTTCTAAACTCGATACTCGTTTTCATCTCGCTTATGGAGCATTTGCAGTGCAGCATAATGAAAAAATGAGCAGAAAAAAGGCGACCCTGAAAGTTCATTCGTATAACTTAAGGGGTCTAAGGAGTCTTAAAAATGTGCAAAGAAGGAACTACAAAGTATAGTTTGATCTGTCATGTAATTTTTTAACTACTCAATATACAAGTATAATTTTTTTATATGTAATTCTACAAGATTTATTTATTATAAAACAAATTTTAAAATTTATGAAACTTTAGCCAAAACTAAAATAAATGATATTAAACATAAAGCTATTTTAACACATTGGGATTAGGCTTGCGCGGCAAATTTTGAGGTCAAAATTGAAAAAATGACCAAGAAAATGACTTTATATTGTACAAATATGTACAAACTAGGACTTATACCTAAATTCTCAGCTCAATTTTAATTAGAAATTATTTAAAAATAAATTTAAAATCAAAATTCAAAAACTTTTATGAATTTTTTTTAGAAAAAAGTTCTTAAAATAATTTCTAATTAAAATTTAGCTGAGAATTCAGGTATAAGTCCTAGTTTTTACATATTTGTACAATATAAAGTCATTTTCTTGGTCATTTTTTCAATTTTGACTTCACAATTTGCCGCGCAAGCCTAATCACACTGTGTTCAAATAGCTTCATGTTTAATATCATTTATTTTAGTTTGGGCTAAAGTTTCATAAATTTTAAAACTTGTTTTATAATAAATAAATCATGTAGAATTACACATAAAAAAATTATACTTATACATTGAGTAGTTCAAAAATGACATGAAAGATCAAACTTTGCTTTGTAGTATCTTCTTTGCACATTTTTAAGACTCCTTAGACCCCTTAAAGGTACTAGGTCTAAAAATAAATAGTCAAATTCTGTAAAAAAAATATAAATATATTAAGAGGGGGACCAGACTCGAAAATTTTCCAAAAAGCACATTTTGAGTTTTTTAGTGTGGAATAATATTTCAAATGTAACCTACAAAATGGTATAATTTGGTAGGCAATATGTCTATTAGAAGTATTTTTTATTATTTTTTAAAAAATACTTTCTGCATATAGAACTACTAAATATTATACTTTAAACGCCTTTTTCTCAAAATGCATATTTTAGGACAAATGTACCTTTTTCTCAGTAACTACTGAATATTTTGCTTAGATTTTTTTTCACATGTACATTAGGTATTTTTACACTTTCTATCATATGCTTTTAAAGAAATATTTATTACTTTTTTTTTAAAAAAAATTTTGTTGATTTTTTTATGAAAATTTGATAACAAATTTTCGAAAATTCATAAATTAAAAATTATTTTGTTTATTTCTAAAAGCATATGACACAATGTGTAAAAGTGTTTGAACTTTAAGTGTGCAAAGTTTTAAATTAATCCAACAAGTAGTTCCTGAGAAAAAGTTACATAAAAATGACCATTTTAACATGGGCGTCAATGGGGGCTCCGGTCCCCCTTAAGAGTTGTTCGCCTAAATGTCGAATAAAATATGACAAGTTGTTAGAATCGATTCGGTTAAATGCAGAATGTCTGCCTCATATTGTATAGTGCGCGGAAAAGTAACTTTTCCTCAAATCGCTATATGTATTAAGGGGTCACAGGAGTCTTAAAAATGTGCAAAGTAGGTACTACAAACATAGTTTGATCGTTCATGTAATTTTTTAACTACTCAATATATAAGAATAATTTTTTTATAGGTACTTCTTCAAGATTTATTTAATATAAAACAAATTTTAAAATTTATGAAACTTTAGCCATAACTAAAATAAATGATATTAAACATGAAGCTATTTGAACACATTGTGATTAGGCTTGCACGGCAAATTGCGAGGCCAAAATTGAAAAAATGACCAAGAAAATGACTTTATATTGTACAAATATGTACAAACTAGGACTTATACCTAAATTCTCAGCTCAATTTTAATTAGAAATTATTTTAAAACAAATTTTAAATCAAAATTTAAAATTTTTTATTAATTTTTTTAGAAAAAAGTTCTTAAAATAATTTCTAATTAAAATTGAGCTGAGAATTTAGGTATAAGTCTTTGTTTGTACATATTTGTACAACATTTGTATATAAAGTCATTTTCTTGGTCATTTTTTCAATTTTGACCTCACAATTTGCCGCGCAAGCCTAATCACAATGTGTTCAAATAGCTTCATGTTTAATATCATTTATTTTAGTTATGGCTAAAGTTTCATAAATTTAAAAATTCTTAACTACGGCAAAAACAGCTTTCAAATATAATTTTTCTTTTCGTTTTTTTAAAGAACTTACTTTAAAAACAGCGATAAGCTGCCAAACCAAGCAACCTTTCTCGCCAACTTATCATGGTGTCCTCTTTAACTGGCTTTTTAACTATTAGATATAAAAAATTTGCCGCGCAAGCCTTATCACAATGTGTTCAAATAGATTCATGTTTAATATCATTTATTTTAGTTATGGCTAAAGTTTCATAAATTATAAAATTCTTAACTACGGCAAAAACATCTTTCAAATATAATTCTTAGAATTGAAAAAAGTTCTTAAAATAATTTCTAATTAAAATTGAGCTGAGAATTTAGGTATAAGTCTTTGTTTGTACATATTTGTACAATATAAAGTCATTTTCTTTGTCATTTTTTCAATTTTGACCTCACAATTTGCCGCGCAAGCCTGATCACAATGTGTTCAAATAGCTTCATGTTTAATATCATTTATTTTAGTTACGGCTAAAGTTTCATAAATTTTAAAATTTGTTTTATATTAAATAAATCCTGTAGAATTACATATAAAAAATGATACTCATTTATTGAGTAGTTAAAAAATGACACGAAAGACCAAACTATGCTTTGTAGTATCTTCTTTGCACATTTTTAAGACTCCTGTGACCCCTTAAACTTCACAGTGCAGTGTAAACGAAGAAACAAGAAACAAACTGAAGAGCGACAGACTCTGTAAGTTTTGTCGTTAATATAAAACTATAGAACTTAAAACTAACTTAAATAATAGCCGCAAAAAAAATTTGAAGAGCATTGAGAAGCAAATTTGTTAACTATATAATGTTCCCCATGCGAATTTAGATAAGAACGAAAATTTTCAAAAGAAATAGCATAATTTTCTGTCATTTTAAAATGTGGAGAAATATTAGGGTATGGACAGCAGTATTAAAAAAGTATTTGATGGCATACTTTTGAATTAAAATGGAATAAATAAATGTGGAATGTACGGCGACGCAGAGACAAGGAAACTTACAAAATTTCAACACAGTACTTACCATTTTTTAAAAAAGTAATTTTGACTTATAAAGCAGGAAAACTTAAACAACCGTTAAGAGGCAAGGAGGTAAAAACATAAAATAACCACTTATGACAGTAGTCATAAACTTGGGGCTACCAACCAAATATAGAAAGTAAGTAGACTTAACATTACATTTAATTCTTAGAAGTTAATCGAGTCGGAAGGACAAAAAGTATGGAATATAAGAATCTGACGTCATATATTTTCAACCGAAAACGAATTTAGAAAATCAGACGATCAGAACGGAAGTTGAAAGAGTGGTAATCACAGACAGACGCAAAGTACGAACTATGTTTTCCTTTAAAACCAAAAGAAAAAAAATAATAATAAGATTTTAATTTCTGATGTTTAGTACGGAAACAATTTTTAAGACAGAAAATTTCACCATGCCAACACTCTTAATTTTTTTTTTATTCAGTGAACTTATTCAGTGAATTTTATTCAGTGAAAGTGTTAGTTGAACTTAAAAAACCTTTTTGAACCGAAATGGAGTTATACATAACTGGATTTTCAAGGGGATTTTGGAAGAAAAGTAAGAAATGTACGATTGCATTTCAATTCCTCAACAAAACGAAACCAACTTGTTAATACCCGGCACTTCAGCCTTTAGACAAGTGATTCTGAAGAAAAAAGACAATCCATGAAAAAAAAGACTCCCAATCCAATATGTGCAATTCGGTTCAAACTTAAACGGATATAATAAAAACAACAGGGGTAAACTTCCAATTCAAACTGTGGCTTCCAGCGAAATATAGAAAGTAAAATACAGTGATCGATATACACATGTATGGAAAACGAAGCATTCTATGTTTTTTATGTGCGAGGGCTTTGGTTTGATACGATTTTACCTAGGTATTGTTTTCAATATGTACACTGTAAAAAATTGTTTTACAGAAAAAAAAACTATCAGTTGGTGTGCCAGAAAAATACGGTATTATTTTCGGAGAAAATCTGTTTATTTTATATGAGCAATTTGTAATTTTAACTCAAAATCTGTTTAGCGATGGAATAAGCATTTTAATGGATGAGCGATATCTATAATTTGAATTTAAAATTTGCACTAATTTCAAACTATGTGTTAAATGGCATGATAAATGGAAAGATGATTTAAAAGTCAATGGAATTTGTTTGGTAGAAAGGAATACATCAATTGAGGAGCCTAAAAAAGCCAAGGCGTAAAAGTGACTTCATATTGATAAGAGGAAACACAAGTTATAGGCTATAAGTGCTGTTGCTGGAATTGAAGGTTGCATTATACGATTCAGTAGATATCAGCACCATACAGTAGGATACTTGCTTCCCTTTATCACGATAGTATTTGACGCCACAGCAACTACTTAGTGCACTAATCTCTAACATTTATAACCGTTCTGGTGCGCATTGGCTTCAAGGCTCTAAATTAAACAACCCAGCAAGTTGTATATCATTAATTATAAAACCTAGCCGAATCGTACCTATAATCAAGACTGATTATTTCTTAATTAGTAAGGTATTGTCCCTCATCTCTTCGGTTCAAATAAGGTATTCAACACTGCCATCTAAAAGAAGGTTTAGAGTAGCTTTATTATTTAACAAAAAAACCTGCGTTAATTGCATTTGGTACACTTTAAGGTACCCGCCTACGTTAAACTACCTATTTTCAATGAAATTCAAGATTTTTTTTTATTTTCTTGCTTCATAGGCAATTATTCTAGTTACCAAAACTGTAAGAAGTTTAATTGTACGTCATCTAAAAGCGAAGTTATGGTTATTTTAATAACAAACAAGTCGTCGAATTCAAAGGAAGTATTACTTCGAAACCGAAACTAACTTTATAATTAAATTTCAATTTATAAAGGTGCTATTGCAAAGCCATATTATTTAAGTTTCTTTGACATCAAGTTTTTTTTAGTAATCTGGCTATATAAATGATTGGTTACTTTTTTAAAACACGTTGGTTTGCAGAGTAGTAATTTCAGAGCATATTTCTGAGAAGTGTAAATTTTGTTAAAAAAACTTTAACGCAAAACATGATTTAGCAAAAGGTTGTATAGATATCTTACCTTTTTTTTACCAACATATATTCATCAAATTGTTTTACAGACAATAAATTCGAATCAAAGAGTTCTATATGTTATTTCATTTTTTATAGCTGGTTTTTCAAAGTCACAGTTCTAAAGAAGTGCAATTTTCAACGACAACTGAGTTTTGTGATTCGATGAACAATAACTTTCCCCCTTTTTGTTATATCTCTTAGATTTAGTTCATTGTCTTTAATAGGGTTAGCCCTGTAACATAGTAAAAGAAAAATAGGTAATCTTAAGTAGTTTTTACGAAATCAGATTTTGCAACGTAGGCGGATATCTTAAATCATTCGCGTTTCAATATCGTGATGCCGCAAATGATGTCACTGTAAAGTTTCATTTAGCCTACACTGGTGTGCTCCTCGCAACTTTACACCAAAAATTTTGAGGCAATTAATTAATAATACACGTGGTTTTTGCTATCTCAGGGAGAGTCATCGAAAGACAGACATTTTTTCTCTCTGCAAGACATGAAATTTGAAACTCAGTGGCACTACAGTTCGTGTTGAACCATGGTCTCCCTACTAATGCGACTTGACTCCTTGTGTATAAATTCATTTAAATTTTAAAGTGTAGGGAAGGCTTAAAAAACAACATTTCCCACATAAATTCAATTTTAAAATAATAATAAAAACTAAAACCAATAAACTGAGAACAAAAATAAATATCCCATGCAGTTTAAAACAGTTTGCTCCTCTTCAAAGGGCTAGAACTATGTTAATCAAACCAAAACACACAAGAACCCCCAACTAACTAAAACTTACCCTCGTACCAACCCAACACACAGATATACATATAAATATATACTTCTTTTGTTTATACAGGGGGGGAAAGGGGTGCGTCAGGAAACCTAATTTAATTTAAAATGAATATTGGAACTCGGCATTACAGAAGTAGTAGGGGGCTTCATTGTAAACAGGCGCCAACGGAAAAACCTTGTATAAATATTGATAAAGTTACTTTTCCGCGGGCTTTCCTGTCATTGGATGTATTTTCTTTGCTGTTTTTTTCTCTTTCCACGGGAGTTGTACTTTTATTTATCAGGCAAGTTTGTATTTCTTTCAGAGTATTGCTTCAGTTTGGGGAGGTGGGAATGAAGAAGATATGTTTGGCGAGAAAAAAATATGTTAAGTTATCTTAAACTTATTTTGTATACTATCTGTGTTTGGGTCAAAATTTCTAGATTCCAAAGAAGTCTTTAAAATTTAACAATTACGTAATTCTTCTCCAGAAATCCTTTGGGAAGACTATTTTGACCGATTTGAATATAACTTTACTCTTCTGTGCTCCTCCTGGACTTTCGACTCCCCCCCACGTCTCTTCCAGTGTATTCGACAAGCCCACAGATATAGTAAGTTGCAGATATGCCCATCGATTGCGCAATCTCGTGCAACGCAGTACAAACCCAGCGATTGTGTGATGAAACCACTTTTCGCCGTTTTTGCAATGCATCACGGGATACTGGTTCGCAAAAACTGCGTCAGCTGTAGAGTTACATGCAATAAAAATTGCATTTTTAATATGTTTCTTTTATATATGATATTCGATTTAATATGTTTCTTTTATATATAATATTCGATTTAATATGTTTCTTTTATATATATATTTCTTTTAAATATAAACCTCATATCTGCCAGAAATTATCAATAGCTATCCATGCTATAAACTTATGCTAACAAAACTGGTAATTTTTTTTAATTAGTTACTATTATATATATATTTTTATTAGTCGAATTTACTCATGGTGCCATCTGATCGTCATGATTTACTCATCATGCCATGGGCGAGTGCTTGCGAACTGCCTTATGGGATACTGGTTCAAAAGTGGCTTCACATTCTCCCCTAGGTTCAGATTTGCTACAATCTATATCTATGGGCACAAGCCCCATCATCAATTGAAGATTTCTCCCCAGTACACAGATGAAAATTTATTAAACGGTAAGGGGGGGGGGGGTGAATTCAGGGACGTATTCATTATTGGGGTATATATAATTTTGCCATAATTATACTTGCTTGTTGAATCTGTGGGTCCGAAAGTCCTGTGGGCGGTCATGGCGCAGTTTCCCACGGGTACATGTCCCTGGAGACTAATTCTCTCCCCTTCAGGGACATGTCTAAATTGCGGAGGTGTCGAAAGATGACAGCATCTGTTACTTATGCGTGTGTTGTGTCTGTCTTACTTGACGAAGGTTTATAAGCGGGTCTCTGACCAAGCACACAAACCGGAAAATGCATGTTTTTCTTATCTTCTAGGGCATGAGACCCGGCTTTTCCAGTTTTTTATGCACCAGTCCTTCTAGTTCAAAACAAAAATGTTAAAATTTGATAAATGTGATTGATTTTGTTAATGATATTCCACTTTTTTTCATTTGAAATTATATTGTGATCATTCTTTCAAAGGCAAAACTATTTTTTTTTATAAAAATCTGATTAAAATAAATTATTTTTAAATCTAAAGCAGAGACAACCATACATTTTTGTTCATTTTCAACCAGTTCGGAAAGTTAACCTCTTGCGCTCTGGCATTCCCATTTGGAGATTTTTTTTATAACTCCATACAAACAATTAACACGTTAATTAGTTCCGAAATGCACCTGGTCCGATAGATGAAGATCAAATTATCATTTTTCAGCCTTTGATTGCAGGTATCAGTCATTTATTTCTTTAAATAAATGAAGTTGAACGAGTGTCAATATGATATTAAAGTTCTTAAAAAAATATTTACATTTTTTTCTAACTTTTTCAAAAGTTCTTTTAGTAGTTAATTTTAACGGCATTTTTCATTAAAAACAATGTTAAAATAATATGTTAACTACAAATAAGTGATACGGCCTTTTTTTGTTGCATTTATAGCACTATAAGTATGTATTTTTAGAGTTTAAGGCGTGTCCCTAAGTAACTATTAAATATATATTTAAAAAAAAAATTCTTTGAAAAACATACTTTTTAGCACATATTTGTATGAAAAGTATGTTTAGATAGATTAAGACTATACGTGTGGGATTTTGTTTCGGTTCTTAAGAGGTTAAATTTATGAGCCTTGTTTTCCGTAAGAGTAGACTAACTTTTTTGTTAACCCTTTCAGTCCCAGTGATGCTATTTGACATCATCATCTTTCTGATCATAATTAAACAAATAATCGGTGTTAATAAAAATATTTTTTAAAAAGAAAAAAGTTTGAAGAATCGAATGATGTGCTTTTTGACATCATAAATGGCTATAGACGATCAGAAAAAACCTTCTAAAGTGATGATGAGAAATTGTCATTGGGACTGAAAGGGTTAAAACAAAGCCAAGTAATCATTTGGGCTTATCTTCGAAGCGATCAATGCTTCACTTGAAAAACCAGTTCTGCATTAGCTTTAGACTCGACATCATCTTCATCTCAATCTTACCTCACTTTTTCTTTCAGCTGAAACTTAGTATTTTTTTTTAGATTAGTAATTTTTTTTTTATTATTTACAGTGTTATTATTTCATTCAGTTTCTGTCAGCTCTATCTTTTTCTACTAGTTCAAGAACTCCGACTAGGATATACATATATGTCGATAACTGTATTGGTTTTTATTTTAAGTTTATTTTCTCATTTTTTTAGTCATTATTTGAAAGTGGAATTTTTAAATGCGAGAAAATATTCTTTTGGGGGTCTAATTAAATAATGTGAGTGGTGAATATTTAATATATTTACTTACAGTAAAAAAGAGGACACATTCTGAATGTTAGAGCCTAAGAAATAGTTATTTTTTGTAGTTAACAGCAATGTAACCGACATTAAAAATGTATTGGTAACATTTTACACTCCGTGAAAGAATTATTGCTACTGAAATTTGAAAATAAATCCAGTATTCGTTAAGATATTTCCCGAATAAAGTTTAGTAATATCTAATGAGTATCTAAGTATACATTGCGGTTTTCAGTAACTTATATTAAGCATTCCAAAAATTAAATTAAAAAAAAAACAAAAAAAACTTTCAGCTACTTTCTCTAACAATTACTTATCATATCCCCTTAAGACCCGAACAAAATCCTACACGTATAAATCTAAACATACTTTCCCTTCAAATATACGCTAAAAAGTATGTTTTTCAAAGAAGTCAAAAAAATATGTTTAATAGTTACTTAGAGATACGCCTTAAACTCTAAAAATACACATTTTTTATGCTATACATGCAACAAAAAAAGGCCGTATCACTTATATGTAGTTAAAAGTTTATTTTAGCATTGTTTTTAACACAAAATGTTTCTTAAATTAAGTACTGAAACTACCTTTTGAAAAAAAATAAAGATTTTTTTTAAAAAAAATTCTAAAATCCTAACTTTATTTTTTTATAGAAATAAATGACTGATACCTGAAATCCAAAGCTAAAGACTAATATTTGGATCTTTTTCTATCGAACCAGGCCGATTTCGGAACTTATTAACTTGTTAATTGTTTGGGAGGAGGTTTTAAAAAATGTTCAAAAATGGGGACGCCAGGTCGTAAGAGGTTATAGAGCTCTGTTTTAATAAATGTCATGAATAAAAACGCATTTTAATGTTTTTAGAGAGTCAAGCACGCCTTTTTAACTCATCCAGCGCACCATTATGCGGATTTGTTAGAAAACTAAATAATTTGCGATGTATGATGCACCAAAAAAAATATAATTAATACAAAATTATTTACAAAATGTTATTCAGAAACAATTGCTTTTTTATATGTTCTTTAAATTCGGAACATAAATGTCGTAAACACTTAAACCAACCACCCTAATTTCAATTCTTTTCAACCCCACCGCCTTATTAAAAGGCCCCAGCTATCTTCCATCTAATATAAGGCCTATCTAGAGATCACTGATCAGCGTTTGCTCAAGGGCTTATACTGACATGGGTTCATGGGTTCGAAACCAGCTAGAGCATTCTTGAAATAAGATTTTCTTTCCAAATAGGTTATTTTATTTTTAATTTTAAATGAAATTCATGCAGAAAATAATAAAATTAAGCCAAGTAACACACTTCCCTTCAACACCCAACACCCAACACCTTCATACAACAAAATCACCTTGTAACATAAAATATATAATTTGCGGCATCTTTACAGAAAAAAATAATTTTGAATGCGAAAATATTTAAAAACAGTTATGCAAAGGCAACTGTCCTTTTATACTTTATTTCAAGTAAAAATACTCAAAAGTTTTCGAAAAATAAATGACTTAAACATTTACACCAACCACCCTAATTTCAATTCCTTTCCACCCCGCCGCCTTATTAAAAGGCCCCCGCTTATCTTCTATCTAATAATAAGGCCTCTCTCGGGATCACTGATCAAGGTTTGCTCGAAGGCTTATCCAGAAATAGTGAAGGGGAGGGGAGAGAGTTCTTGGGTTCGAAACCAGCTTAAGCATTTTTGTTACCATATTTTCTTTCCAAATAGGTTATTTTAATTTTAAAAGAAATTCAAACAGAAAGTATTAAAATTAAGCCATGCAACACCCTTGTAACAAAAAAACACCTTGTAACATAAAATATATAATTTGCGGCATCTTTACAGAAAAAAAAAATTTGAATTCGAAAATATTTACAAACAGTTATGCAAAGGAAACTGTCCTTTTATACTTTATTTCAAGTAAAAATACTCAAAAGTTTTCGAAAAATAAATGCTTTAAACATTTAAACCAACCACCCTAATTTCAATTCTTTTCCACCCCACCGCCTTATTAAAAGGCCCCCGCTATCCTCTATCTAATAATAAGGCCTCTATCTCGAGATCACTGATCAAGGTTTGCTCAAGGGCTTATACTGACATAGTGGGGAGGGGAAAGAGTTCATGGGTTCGAAACCAGCTCAAGCATTTTTGTTACCATATTTTCTTTTCAAATAGGTTATTTTAATTTTAAATTTAAATGAATTTCAAACAGAAAATAATATAATTAAGTCATGCAATACTTCCATGCAACACCCTTGTAACAAAAAGCACCTTGTAACATAAAAATATATAATTTGCGACATCTTTACCAAAAAGAAAAAAAAACATTTATATGCGAAAATATTTAAAAACAGTTACGCAAAGGCCACTGTCCTTTTTAAATTTTTCTTTTCAAGTGAAAATACTCTAAAAATTTCGAAAAATAAATGTATTAAACATTTAAACCAACCACCCTAATTTCACAATTCCTTTCCACCCCGCCGCCTTATTAAAATGCCCCCGCTATCCTCTATCTAATAATAAAGCCTCTATCTCGAGATCAAGGTTTGCTCAAGGGCTTATACTGACATAGTAGAGGATGAAGAGTAAATGGGTGTTCGAAACCAGCATAAGCATTTTTGTAACCATATTTTCTTTCCAAATAGGTTATTTATTTTTATTTTTAAATGTAATTCAAACAGAAAATAATATAATTAAGCCATGTTACACTTCCATGTAATACCTATGTAACTTGGCTAGGTAACTTAAAGTGAGAATTTGTTAGAACACAAAATATATAATTGGAGAAGTCTTCACCAAAAAAAAAAACATTTTTGTGCGAAAATATTTAAAAACTTATGCAAAAACAATTGCGTTCTTTTATTTTTCTTTTTAAGTAAAAATGTTCAAAAGATTTCGAAAAATAAATGACTTAAACATTTAAACCAACCACCCTAATTTCAATTCCTTTCCACCCCACCGCCTTATTAAAAAAAAGCCCCCGCTATCTTCTAACTAATAATAAGGCCTCTCTCGAGATCACTGATCAAGGTTTGCTCGAAGGCTTATCCAGAAATAGTGAAGGGGAGGGGAGAGAGTTCTCGGGTTCGAAACCAGCTTCAGCATTTTTGTTACCATATTTTCTTTCCAAATAGGTTATTTTAATTTTAATTTTTATTTTAAAAGAAATTCAAACAGAAAGTATTAAAATTAAGCCGTGTAACACCCTTGTAACAAAAAACACCTTGTAACATAAAATATATAATTTCCGACATCTTTACAGAAAAAAAAAAATTTGAATGCGAAAATATTTACAAACAGTTATGCAAAGGCAACTGTCCTTTTATACTTTATTTCAAGTAAAAATACTCAAAAGTTTTCGAAAAATAAATGCTTTAAAACACTTAAACCAACCACCCTAATTTCAATTCTTTTCCACCCCACCGCCTTATTAAAAAGCACCCGCTATCCTCTATCTAATAATAAAGACTCTCTCGAGATCACTGATCAGTGTTTGCTCAAGGGTTTATCCTGACACAGTGGGGATGGAGAGTTTATGGGTATTCAAAACCAGCTTCAGCATTTTTGTTACCATATTTTCTTTCCAAATAGGTTATTTTAATTTTAATTTTAAAAGAAATTCAAACAGAAAGTATTAAAATTAAGTTATGTAACACCCTTGTAACAAAAAACACCTTGCAACATAAAATATATAATTTCCGACATCTTAACCACAAAAAAAAACTACATTTGTATGCGAAAATATTTAAAAAACAGTTATGCAAAGGCAACTGTCCTTTCATATATTTTTTTCAAGTAAAAATACTCCAAAGTTCTCGTAAAATAAATGACTTAAACATTTAAACCACCCACACCAATTTCAATTCTTTTCCACCCCACCGCCTTATTAAAAGGCCCCCGCTATCCTCTATCCAATAATAAGGCCTCTCTCGAGATCAATTTTTGCTCAAGGGCTTACACTGACATTGTAGAGGATGAAGAGTAAATGGGTGTTCGAAACCAGCTTAAGGATTTTTGTAACAATATTTTCTTTCCAAATAGGTTATTTTAATTTTGAGAGAAATTCAAACAGAAAGTATTAAAATTAAGCCATGTAACACCCTTGTAACAAAAAACACCTTGTAACATAAAATATATAATTTCCGACATCTTATGCAAAAAAAATAAACTTGAATGCGAAAATATTTACAAACAGTTATGCAAAGGCAACTGTCCTTTTATACTTTATTTCAAGTAAAAATACTCAAAAGTTTTCGAAAAATAAATGCTTTAAAACAGTTAAACCAACCACCCTAATTTCAATTCTTTTCCACCCCACCGCCTTATTGAAAGGCCCCCGCTATCTTCTATCTAATAATAAAGCCTCTCTCGAGATCACTGATCAAGGTTTGCTCAAGGGCTTATACTGACATAGTGTGGGGGAGGGTTCATGGGTTCGAAACCAGCTCAAGCAGTGAGTCAGAAAGCCGATAATTTCCACAGGTTTTAACGGCGGAATTCGATTATGCCCCTTTTAAAAAGGGACAGAAGATAAAGGGATGTGAAGGAAAGTAATGTTTAGTTTTGTTTACTTGGTTGTTTATTGTAAGGAACTGGTTTTGTAATTCACATTTTACTTTCAATTAACTTAGATGATGTATAACCTCTTGAGACCTGGCTTCCCCATTTGGGGACATTTTTTAAAACATTCCCATAAACAATTAACACGTTAAGTAGTTCCGAAATTGACTGGTCCGATAGAAGAAGATCCAAACACCAGTTTTCAGCCTTTGATTACATGTATCAGTCATTTATTTCTATGAAAAAATGAAGTTGAATGAGAGTCAATATGACAACAGAGGTTTTTTTTTTTAAATTATATATTTTAAAAACTTTTCAAAAAATCTTTTCGTAGATAATTAAGGCATTTTGCATTAAAAACAATGCAAAAATAATATATTTACTACAAATAAGTGATGCGGCCTTTTTTGTTGCATTTATAGCACAAAAAAGTATATTTTTAGAGTTTAAGGCGTGTCCCTAAGTAGCTATTAAACATATTTTTAAAAAAAAATTCTTTGCAAAACATTCTTTTTAGCATACATTTGTATGAAAGTATGTTTAGATTAAGAATATACGTGTAGGATTTTTCTCGGGTCTTAAGAGGATAAGGTAATGAAATACGAAGAGGTCGAAAGTCTTAAAAGATTTTGTCTCTTCGATACGATCTGGTTGGGGCTGATTCCGAAAAATTTGTTTTCGAACATCGGTCCGCCTGTCTGTCTGAAACCGCATTCTACAGTTCGAACAAAAAATGCTACACACTCATATTTGGCACACAAATTCCGAGTTATCGAAGATCCTAATAAAGATTTCGAGAAAATAGTGCATAACCAAAGGTGTTTTGTGTTACATTTTTTTAGTTTAAACGTTATGAAAGTAATGTATAGGGTTTTTAATTTTTATAAAATGTGCGTGAATTTACTGAGGGCTAATTGAAAGATTTCAATGATACATACCTCTAATTTTTATCTGTTTTCGTTATTTGTGTCCGATATTACATACGCGTAGAATATTTAAATCCAACCACTTTATTCAATTTTCCAAATTCTCTTGTGTATACATTTTCTCAATTGATAAAAAAAAAGTTATGTTGGTCAAATTTTTGATACATCAGAGACAAATGTAAGAACAGATATAAACTGTCATTTTTGATTCATCAGAGACAAATGTAAGAACAGATATAAACTGTCATTTTAAAAGAACGTAATGTATCCCTCATAAAGGAAAACAGTCAAGAAAGGAACAGGACGCTTTCCACATGGAATTTTACGACAAGTGACGACATGCTTTGGGAAAGGGGGGCATTTGGTTGAGTGGGTCTCCATTGGGGAAAACTTTGCCACCCCCATAGTTGCCAGATTAATTTTTCAAAAAAAATAACCAAGTTCTTGCTCAATATAGTAAAATATTACTTTTATTACGTCCCTTTCGGTGCAACAGTGTCTTCGGAAGACGGGCCTTGAAACCTTAAATAATTGATGAAAAGCAAGCACTCGGGCTTACCGATCCATTCATCAAAAGTCAGTTTTTTTAAGACGACAAATTTCCAGTGACAATCTCATTTTCGCTACAAACTATTTATACAAATAGACAGGGGTACACTGTACCTCATTACAGTAACAGTGATAGCACCTATGAAAGGCTAGACTAACTGAGTGAATGAACGCTTAAGACGTCACGTTCGCCAGTGAATGAACACCAGGATATAATGACCAGGACAGCCGACCTTTGTCAGATAGCTTCCTACTACATGGGAGGAAGTCAATGTTGCCAATCCATATAGTGGAATGATTTTCAATCCTTATTTTTAAATTATATTTATTAAATGTTCATTCACTGGGCCTGTTCACTCACTGGTCAGTCTACCCTAATTGGTGGCCAACTGAACACTGACTAACAATGGGTTGAAATCCCTCCCATGGCATTTGCAGAAAAAATATGGACACAACCACACTTTTTTACACTTTCACCACTGCATCTCATCAAGAACGTGAACTTTTTACTTCAATTCAAGAACAACAAGTAACTCATAACAACTCGTTACATAATCCATCTCCAGTCATAAATAATGGCCCATATTCGTCACTTTCATTACAGTAATGGCAATCCGGGTGACTCTTCTTTTTTCGAGAAACCCTGATTATGGTCGGACAAGCAGGTCCCGAGATCTTACATAATTAATGAAAAGTAAGCACTCTGGCTTACCGATTAATTCAACAAAAGTCAGTTTTTTAAGACGCCAAATTTCTAGTGCTAATCCTATTTTCTCTTAAGACGTTTATTCAAATAGACTGTTGTAAACTGTTCTACATTAACGGTGATAGCACTTATGACAAAAGGTGGCCAATTGAGCACTAACTAACAGTGGATTTAAATTCCTCTGTACCATGGCATTTGCAGAAAAAAATATGGACATCACCATACTTTTTTGCAATTTTATTATTGCATCTCATCAAGAACGTGAACTTCTTTTTTTTCCTATTCAAAAACATGTAAACAAGTAACTCATAACAACCCTTTACCTAAGCCATCTCCAATAATGAATAATGGCCCATATTCGTCACTTTCATTGCAAGTAATGGCAACCCGGGTGACTCGTCTTTCTTCGAGAAACCCTGATTATGGCGGGACAAGACAGGTCCCGAGAGTCGAGACCTTACATAATTAATGAAAAGTAAGCACTCAAGGCTTACCGATCCATTCAACAAAAGTCAGTTTTTTAAGACGACAATTTCTAGTGCTAATCCTATTTTCGCTACAGACGTTTATACAAATAGAAACTGTCGTGGAGTTCGGTCTGTGCTAAGCACTTCTCCAAATGTGTCGAGTGCTTTTATTTTATATATTACTTTTGGACAAATGCGAGCTGTTCGCAAAAAGGTAATTAGATTTTCTGTTTTGTTTTGGATTTTCGGGATAGAAAGCGAAGTCGGTTTTTAAAACTTTAAAGTTTGAACAGTGAAGGGTTCGTTAGGAGTTGAGGGTACTTCTACAGAAGTAATTAAATTAGTTTAATCAGTCGAAAACTTAATTAGGAGACTGGCTTTAAGAACAGCAAACATACATAAAATATTTAATTCAATGAATATGTTTAAAATTATTGATTGACCACAGTATGTTCAGATATGAATTTGCCCTGTATAACATAACTAATTAAATAGTAAAGGAAACGCCAGTTAAATAAATGGTTCTGAATTATACATACATTAAATGTATAAATACTTACAAAGTACTTCCACAATATCTGCCTTACTTACATATCAATCAACTTATACTTATATTTCAATATAAAATACGTATCTATAGAACATTAAAAATAGCAATATTTATTCAAAATAGCTAATGTCGATGAGCAAAATCGTGCTAAAAAATCGACAAATATTGTGAGAGTAAATAAGCAATATCATGAAACATGAACATAGCATGAGCAGTAAACTTTCAAACCAGATTTTTTTCTCTTTGGATACAATTTGAATCAGGATCGGAAAAAAAAAATGCAGTAAAATTAGTTTTGGTCCACATTTTGTTTGCGCAGTTTTGCCATGGTTTCTTTTCGTTTTGTGTAGTTTGACTTATCGTCGCACAAGACCTACACGAGGTAGGCGTAGTTTAGCCAAAAATTTATTCATGAAATTTTTTTCCGGCTATCTAAAACACATCAGCCAATTAACGTAAATGTTAAACGGTGGTGTAAAGTTACTCCATAAAAAAGGTGGTAAGTATTTTTATAGTAATAGTAATCTACATCAGTATCACCGAAAACGACCTCAAGGCCTTAAAACTTAAGAACTGGAAGGGATGTGCCATGGATAGGGGGAGCAGGAGAAGGCGAGTTGTTGAGGCAGCTAAGGTGTGCAAACAGCTATCTACAGTAAAGTAATCTTTTTTTTTATTAATCAGCAGCTTGTATGTATTTTAGTAAGGTTATACTGTTGCAAATTACCCAATACCTGAAGTCCCCTTTAGCATCAATCAGACAAAAAAAAAATCAAATTTTTACAAGATCCCTAAGGCGTAAGGCATAAACACCATTTAAGGGGTCATAGGAGTCTTAAAAATGTTCAAAGAAGGAACTACAAAGCATAGTTTGATCTTTCATGTATTTTTTTTAACTACTCAATATATAAGCTTAATTTTTTTACATGTAATTCTATAAGATTTATTTAAATATAAAACAAATTTTAAAATTTATGAAACTTTAGCCCAAACTAAAATAAATGATATTAAACATGAAGCTATTTGAACACATTGGGATTAGGCTTGCGAGGCAAATTTTGAGGTCAAAATTGAAAAACTGACCGCAAAAATGACTTTATATTGTACAAATATGTACAGACAAAGACTTATACCAAAATTCTCAGCTCAATTTTAATTAGAAATTATTTTTAAAAAATTTTAAATCAAAATTTTAATTTTTTTTTTACAAAAAAGTTCTTAAAATAATTTCTAATTAAAATTGAGCTGAGAATTTAGGTATGTCTTTGTTTGTACATATTTGTACAATATAAAGTCATTTTCTTGGTCATTTTTTCAGTTTTGACCTCAAAATTTGTCGCGCAAGCCCAATCCCAATGTGTTCAAATAGCTTTGTGTTTAATATCATTTATTTTAGTTTTGGCTGAAGTTTCATAAATTTTAAAATTTGTTTTATATTAAATAAATCTTGTCGAATTGCATATAAAAAAATTATACTTATATATTGAGTAGTTAAAAATAACATGAAAGATCAAACTATGCTTTGTAGTACCTTCTTTGTACATTTTTAAGACTCCTATGACCCCGCAACTAGCCAAAATGTTTCCGCCACCAACATCGAAACACAAAATACAGCTTTTAATTTAAAGTCCCCCCACCCTTTCAATACCACCTTAAGCGTTTTTCCGCCCCAATAAATACATCCCCTCTTTCAATTTCGAACGGACACATCAGCGCCCTCTCCGGAACGAAATGAAACTAACAAATCTCCCGGAGCATTTATACCGGATTATCCGGAGACTAGACCCACACATCTTTGTTCGTTCACAAACCCAATTATTGAGCTGATCTCTGCCAGACAGGAGACTGGAAAGCTGTTGTTGGAGTTGGTTTGGGAGAGTTGTTATTAGTTGTGTGTTGTACCAATACCACCTATATTAGAAGGCCGGCGAACTAAATGCTTGACGTCATATTAGTGGACCGATTCTGTGGTTTTGACCAATGATCATTCGTGACTAGATCTTGTATTTGAATACAATTTTAAGATAAGATGAGTCAAGATGCGACGTCATCTTAAGATACGACGTTATTGGTCAGCAAATCGAAATTGGTCCACTAGTGTGACGTTTGTGTTGCTTAGTTCTTCGGCCTTCTGATCTAGGTGGTATTGGTTGTACTGGGGGTGATGGAAAAAAAGTCGTTGGTGAGGAGAATTAGTTGTTGAACTCAATTTGAAAAATGTGAGAAACTATACTATTCGAATTATGTTGGAAAAGTTTTCGAAAAATACGAATTCAACAAAAGGCGCGTTTACATGAGCCATCGGATCCGTGAAATGCAAAAAATCCACATTAGGGGAAAAGGAGGTCGAGCAAGATTTCTAACATAAATGATAGTCTGTGGCCGAATCCATGGTATGAAACATCAAACCCTCCTTCATTGGAGGGTTTGCGAAACCCCCAAATGAAACCCTGCAATTACGGTTTTGTCTGGGAGAAAATCCCCAAGAGGGAAAAACTGCTGAGTTTGCTCTCAATCCATGGATTCGATGGCTCATGTAAACTCGCCTAAAGTAACAAATCCATAGAATGAACAATTTAATAATAATCTAATCTAAAAAACCCCCAAAAAACTGACGAATTTAAAGTGTGCACTGATTTGTGAGCCTGAAATTCATTGAAAGGAAAGTCAAGCTTATTTCGGAGGTCTTGCAAAAATCAAAGAAATATTGCATTTTGTTTTACAGCAGTGAAATTATTATCGACTTAGCATCGAAGAAACTGACAGAGCTTTCTTTTTGGTTCTTAACACAAACAAATTTGTATTTCTACAGCTCCAAACCTTAAATTCACATGCTCCTCAGCAAATATTAAACGTTAATATTTTTTCCAAAACTACTTGCAACACATACTTTATTGTACACACACATAATTGTTAAAAAATATATGTTTATTTAAAGAATAAATTTGCTTTTTTTAAAGTTAAATAGTGAAGATGATAAGGACAAAAAAAATCCCATTAGATTTCCCTGTCTTCAATTTATTATTATGCCATTTATTAGTTATAAACTAATTCCTCAGTACATTTCAGAACAATAGAAACAGATCAGATAGTTATTATTTTAATCATCCTCAAAAAGAAGGCCTGGAAGGAAATTTGGCAGGTCGCTTTGTCATCCAAGGATGACCAGAGCAGGAACTCCCTAACACTAATGTTGTTTATGAGAAGGGGGAGGGATATAAGTGCACATATGAGACTATAAGTGAGTAGGGGGTGCCACTCTTATATTGAATCTGTAGATCTATTTCCTACAATCTTCCGAAAAATATTCAGTGTGTAAAGTTTTCTGTTTGCAAAAAAGTAATTAAAGTCTTAAAAGTTTTCAAAAATAATTCCTGATTTTTTTGCAATTTTCAATAAATGACTAAAAATAATAAATTACGGTACTTTTCTTAACAGATAAATTCGCCAAAAATTTACAACCGCAGCCAATCGGAATATTTTAATAGTAACTTTTAACTTAATTTATTTTAAGAACTTTTTTCTAAAAAAATTAATAAAAATTTAAAAATTTTGATTTTAAATTTTTTTAAAAATAATTTCTAATTAAAATTGAGCTGAGAATTTAGGTATAAGTCCTTGTTTGTACATATTTGTACAATATAAAGTCATTTCCTTGGTCATTTTTTCAATTTTGACCTCACAATTTGCCGCTCAAGCCTAATCACAATGTGTTCAAATAGCTTCATGTTTAATATCATTTATTTTAGTTTTGGCTAAAGTTTCATACATTTTAAAACTTGTTTTATAATAAATAAATCTTGTAGAATTACATGTAAACAATTATAATTATACATTGAGTAGTTCAAAAATGACATGAAAGATCAAATTATGTTTTATAGTGCCTTCTTTGCACATTTTTTAAGACTCCTATGACCCCTTAAAGGTAGGCGAATACCCAAAATTTCCCAAAATTCTAAAATTTTTACTATTGCTTTAATCTTTTCCAAATTTGGCATAGTGATTTCAAATATAATGAATAATACTATTTAGGCTTTTGTTTTTATTTAAATAAAATTTATATATTTTAAACGGTGTTTTTCTACTAAAACAAGAGGTTTACGTCAACAAGTCTACCACATTGAATTTCCATCCTATGAACATTTATTATGTGTTAAATTCTTCGTTTTGAACTGATGCATGCAATGATCTTCTAGAGTTACATACAAATTGCAAGAAACAAAGTTATTAAGAAAAAATGTTATAAATTTACCACAAAAAAAGGATTTTTTTCGATTAACTTACACTTGGACATTTTTTAAAAAAAAAAACTTATTTACTTGCACCAAATGTTAGAGGTTCATGGCACAGATATATATTGAAATGGCATCTGTGAAAAATTTCAGGTAAATTAATGTAAAACTTTTTATGCTGGAAGTGTTGGCGCAAACCCCTTTTTTTAGTTGATAAACACCGTTTAAAATAAATCAATTATATTTAAATAAAAAAAATTGCCCCAAAACCATTGTTCATAATATTTGAAATCACTATGCCAAATTTGGAAAAGATTATGGTTATAGTAAAAATTTTAGAATTTTGGGTATTCGCCTACATGGACTGTGTATACTGAGTTTTGCCACCTTCACCCAAAAGAGCCACATTTCCTTATTAAAATTTCGAACAATCGAAACAAAATGAATCGTATATAAAACACCATAGTAATTTATAGTACCTTAGTAAACTTCGGCATAATAGAACCAGATCAGAGAGTAGTTATTCTTTAATCGTACTCAAAAGGAAGGTCTGGAATAATTTTTGACAGGTCGCTTTGTCATCCAAGGATGACCTGACCAGGGACTCCCTAACACTAACGTTGTTTGTGAGGAGGGGGCGGGTGGTGAGAAGCGTATATCTGAGATACTAGAGTAGGGGGTGGCTCTTATATTGAATCTAGTAATAGATTTCCTATGGCCTTCCAAGTAACATTCAGTTTGTAACGATTTTGTTGGTTATGAAGAATTAATTAAGATCTTAAATTTTTGATTTAAACAATAATTCATGTTTATTATAGTTTCGAATTAATTTAATAAAAATAAGATGTTTCGGTATTTTCCCATTTCGCTGAAGCAAGCGATAAAGTCGACGAAATTGTTCAATCGCCTTCAAACATTTAAATTTCAACTTTTAACTGTGTACTTTGTGATTCTGTCGACTGTGTATACTGTAGTCTTGTGACTATGTATACCGTGATCTTGTGAATATGTCTATTATGATCTTGTGACTCTGTATACTGTATTTCGTCGCCAAATATTCCGTTTGTCACTAAGTATTCCGTTTAGGCTAGCAATTGAAAAGCACCCTATTTTCGTAATAAATTTCAGAACGATAAGAAGCAGAGACCGGATGGTTCTTCTTTAATCATCCTCTAAAAGAAGGTCTGCAATAACATTTGGCAGGTCACTTTGTTATCCAAAGATGACCAGAGCAGGGACTCCCTAACACTAATGTTGTTTATGAGGAGGGGGCCGAATATTTAGAAGGGCACATACGAGACAATTATAGAAGCGGGGGTGCCACTTTGATATTGCATTTGTCGATTGATTTCTCATGACCATCCACAAAAATATTCAGTTAAAAATGTTTTTTGTTTGCTATAATTAAGCTTTTTTTATGTTTGTTTTCAAAAACTCGCTTTGTTTCTGTAATTTTCAAGAAATTGAATAAAAATTAGATATACATGTTCTTCCTTAATCTATAAAAAGTCGTCAAAAATATACAACAGCCACCAAATAGGATATAAAAGATTGGTAACCTTTTTCATTGGATGCTGTGTTTTTTTTAAAAACTATGTATGCTGTTTTTTGTCGCCAAAAATTCCGTTGTCACTAAAGATTCCATTTGGCGAGATTGTTACCCCTGAAGTACAAAATTACGCTAATTCCTGTATAAATTTTAGAACAATAGAAACATATCAAATTGTTATTCTTTAATTAACCTTTAAAAGAAGGTCTGCAATGACATTTGGCAGGTCACTTTGTCATCCAAAGATGACCAAACCAGGAGCTCCGTAACACTAATGTTGTTTATGAAGAGGGGACAGAGTACTGAGAAGGGCACATATGAGACTATTATAAACCAGGGGGTGCCACTCTTATATGGAATTTGTTGATCGATTTCGATCATCCGCAAAAATATTCAGTTTGTTAAGTTTTTTGTTTGCTATAATTAATCATTTTTTGTGCTCGTTTTCAAAAACTCGTGTTCCTTCTGTAAAATTAAGGAAATTGAATAAAATAAAGAAATTTCTGTACTTTTCTTAACTGATAAATTCGTCGAAAGCACACAACAGCCGCCAAGCGGGATATAAACGATGGTAACCTATGGATACTGTAGTCTTTTTAACAAAGTATACTGTTTTTTTTTGTCGCTAAAAATTCCGCACTAAAGATTCTATTTGGCGGGATTTTTTACCCCCGAAGTAGAAAATTACACAATTACTTTGTAAATTTTTCAGAACAATATAAATATATCAGATAGTTCTTCGTTAAACATGCTCAAAAGGAAGGACTGCAATGACATTTTGCAGGTTGTTATCTAAAGATGACCAGACCAGAGCCCTTTTACAGTAATGTTGTTTATGAGGAGGGGTCGAGTATTTACTAGTGCACATATGGGACTATTTATATAGTAGGGGGTGCCACACTGATATTGAATTTGTTGATCGATTTCTTACGGCCACACATTTGATATTATAATATGGTGGATATCAACAATATATATTTGGATCAATAAATACAGGGGAATTCCCTCAATTCAATTATTTAATGGCCTAATAAGATAATAACCTGTGATAAGAGTTTCCATAAACTATTTATATTATATTGAATAAATACTAATTGATATATGTAACTAATCTAGTAATGTCAGTTATCTGGTCTTTCGTTAGAATATAATAAACCCTTGACAGTCACTCGTATCTCAATAGTAAGCGAATGATATGTGAAATCCTGTTTCTTTTTGTCATCTTTATAACCTTGATATGATTATGGTATATTGTATAGGGAGAAGAGGGTAATTTGAAGGCTTTTTTTAGTATCACTTAAGTGTAAATTTTTCATGCTCTTAAAAGCGTCCAACTTTTCAAAAATTATTCTAAATTTGTATATATGTTTACATAATCAGACTCAAGATTCATCATAAGTTTTATGAAATTGGCGCACATACCATGAAACAAAAAGTAAAAAAAAAAGTACGTTTTTTTTTTAATCCACACTCTTAAAACAAACGAGCGTTTTTAACTCAGTCTGAGTCAATTTTCACTCCTCCAGTGCCAAAAATGCACTTCTCCGAAAGGAGTGGATAATTTGTGTGTTAAACCTCCGACAGGATCACTCCAAACCAGTGATTTTAACTCAGCCTGAGTTAATATTCACTTATTTTCAGTGTCGAAAATGCACTTCTTCTACAGGAGTGGATTTCACTCTTGTTTTAAGAGTGCATTTCTTTTGGTAGACTTTATTTGTCAATGAATTTCTGACTTTGTATACTTTCTCTTGCTTGGTTGAAATTAAGCAAAGGCAGCAACATTTATTTTCTATGTTTTTTTGCGTACTGGCATATAAAACATTTAACCTACTCCTGATGCTTCAACAGAAAAACAAAAATATGTATCACAGATGCGGAATATATATGTTACGATAAAAACATTTAGGTACAATTTTAAAAGAGTGAAATTCATTCCAATAGGAGAAGTGCATTTCCGACACTGGAAAGGAGTGAATATTAACTAAGAATGAGTTAAAATCACTCGTTTGGACTGATCCTGTTGGAGGTTTAACACACAAAGGATCCACTCCAAAAGGAGAAGTGTATTTTACAGACTGGATGAGTGAATATCAGACTGATTTAAAATCGCTCGTCCGTTTTAAGAGTGTAGGTATATCTGATTTTAAATCATTTATTGTCTTCATTGATACGAGAAAATAATTTTTCGACTTGTGTTATAAATATTTGAAACAACAACATTTCATTAAATAATCTCTTCAACTTTTTTTGCATCTTTTTTCAATTTTGGTAGCATGTCAATATAGTATGGTTCCAATTCATGTTTCAGTTAAATTATCCAAGTTATTCAGACTATTTTTGCAAAGGTGTTATTCTCTAAAACGGGTCTATAATTTAAATCACTTAACTAAACTAATAATAATTAAATTCTAAGAAGGATACTTGGAGCAGTATGTGGAAATAATGTACACACTCTAGATAATAATGAGATATATCAAAAGTACAAACAACCGGACTTTGCAAAATTCATTAAGTCAAACCGCCTTCGATGGCTAGGGCACGTTTTTCGTTTGATTCGTTTTTCGATGATCAAAACCCAGTCAAAAAAGGTGACATTCTCTAAACCAGATGGAATTAGAAGAAGAGGTCGCCCACCAACTAGATGGCTGGATGCAGTCGAGGAAGACCAACGAACCTTGTGAGTAAACAACTGGAGAGCCGTGGCCCAAAGTACAGTGGTGGAAATTGATTTATGAACTGACAGTTTTTTAACAGTATTTCTTTATTAAATGCATTTTTATCGATTTAAATTTTGTATACTATACAGGCTTTGCATTATAAACTATACACGTAAATAAAATTTTATATAAATTCGTAAAAAATTTATTTTGTTGACATTTTAGTTTTAGCATAGGGAAATTGATTTATGAACTTTTGCATTCAATCTCAATTAATAATTGCTAAAACTATTTTTTGTCGCTAATGCTTCCTTGATTTTGTTTTTCATAGGCAACACAAAACTTTGGGTCAAGTTTTGGTCAAGCAATTTGCAGTTTTTAATGATTAAGTGCTTCTATTCCATAACTGATGCACACTTCATTAAAACCATACTCCATTTGAGTAAATTATTCAAACCAATTGATCTCAGACATTATTTTTGGGGTTTAAGTCATGGCTATTAGCAGGATGATCTAAATGAACAACACTTAGTTCATTAAACAGTCTTTAATTTCGTTTGAAATGTGGATACTTGCATTATCATGCATAAAAATCTAATCAAAAGCATAGTTTTGCAACGAAAAAAGGAATTAAAGAATTTTCTAGAACTAATCTGCAATAAAGTGATGTTTGTCAACAATTCGGAAACATAATCTTGTTTCTTCAATCATAAGATTTCGGGGCCCAAACTTCCACCACTAACATTTTTGCTGAAGACAGATCTTGGTTATTTCCGAAGATCCTTTCAATAACATTTTAAACCATCACGTCCATCCAAATTGAACTTTTTTTCATCAGCAAATGCCACTTTTCCCCCATTTCTCTCCCTCCACTCCCACCCAATCCATTTTCATGTAGTTACGACTATATTTTAATAGCCTGTTCTTATGGTGAAGAGTAAGCTTTGGACCAGCCTTCATTTTGGAACATTTCAAGTTCGACGACGATATCAATATTTGTCCTACTCTTCTGGGAGTTACAGGAAGTGATTGTTCATAACAAATTCGCCCTGTAATGCACAAATGCTGACACAAATGGTAACTTTTTGGGATACCAGTCCAATATTCCAGCTTTTGTCCCTCGTCCCACGAGGGTTTCACCTTTTTTAATGATGGTTTTTGCCGAAGTCAGAATGATTCTTCAAATATTTATGAATTATATTTATTGATCTTTTAATTAATATGCTAATTTCTCTTACAGATTTGTTACAATATTATATAATGGTCATTTATTTACCTTTTTGGTTTCAGGCAATCCCGCAAGCTTTCTTGTTTAGTAAAATGGGAATAAAACAGATAAATTTCAACAAATTAGGCCTTAATCTTATTTATAAACACTGATAGTAAGCTCCCCTGAAGTTTAAATGAAGAACTAGTTAAAATATTTGGTGCCTGGGTTCAAAATAAATTTGAGTTCATAAATCAATTTCCATCATTTGACATGCTTAAAAACTGAAATTAGACATATTTTTATTTAATATCATTTTTTGAAAAAAAGTTATGTGTGAAATTCCTTTATTGTGCTCTGAATATCCAACGCACAAAATTTGAATTGTTAGCACTTAATACAAAGCGATATATGGTGAAAAGAATGTCAGTTCATAAATCAATTTCCACCACTGTAGATCAATGTGGCAAAAGCACGTTAGGACGGCTCTGGCCTGCTCAAGGCTGTAGTGCCCTGGATGATGATGATGAAACTAATAATTAAATAACAATACCTACAATCTTAAAACAAAAGAGTGAAATCCACTCCTACACGAGAAGTGCATTTTCGACACTGGAAAGGAGTGAAAATTAACTCCTAAATCGCTCGTTATTGCCCTAAATAGCTCTTAATCGTCTAAAACTCGCTTGATCCTTTCTGATCCTGTCGGAAGTTTATCAAATCAAAAGAGTGAAATCCACTCCTATAAAGGAATTGCATTTCCGACGCCGAAAGGAGTGAAATTTAACTCAGACTGAGTTAAAAGCGCTCGTTTGTTTTAAGAGTGTACTATGCCATATTAATCTTTATAAACTATAACTCACTCACACATTATACTTACCATTAACCAGCATATTCCCTATAATAAATCTAAATGCAAACATAAACCATCAATAACTTCCACTCCAGAAACGGCCCTATTTAACTTAATCATTCAAACTACGGTCCCAGAGAAAGCCAAAATAAAACCGACGGAAATGCGCATTAGATACATAAAAGACAATATTTTCCGCTGCTTTTTTCTTCTCCTCCGGATTCTAGGGGGTTTCCGGTCCAGATCTTATGACCAGGGTCCACAGTGCGTCATCAGAAAGAGACCCTAGGGGTCCATTAATTCAATTTTTTGCTATCTTCTTTTGTGCTTTTTCTTTTTGTACCAGTTCCGACTTTTATTTGTGGAGTTTTTTTTTGTATTTCTTGCAATTGTTCGGATAAATAAAGGGGTGGGGTAGGGGGAGGGAGAGGGTTGGCTGCTTTGAATGCTTTGGATTGTTTGGTCGGATTTTTTGAAAGGTTGTGGTTTTTTGGTTTGGGATAGGTAGCGGTTGTTTATGTTTTTTTGTGTGAAAATATTCGAGTGATGTCGAGAAGTGGTTATCAGTTAGGTTTGAATTATCGTCGCACTAGATCTACACGAGGGCTATTGGCGACGGGCGTCGTATTTTAGAATCACAGTCAAGTGACGAGCCGACACCTGAATAAGCACCCAATGCAGCCTATAAAGGCGACATCGTACGCAGCGCTAGGACTTTGAAGGATATTTAACGTGCACTCTCTTACACGGGGTATTAATTGTCGGACGAGAAGTGGTTATCAATTTTGAAAATTACCTCCAGAATTACCCGAGAAATTTTGCTTAACTTTACTCCCAGAAAAAAACTTGTATTGACTATCAACGAGACCTCGTTAAAATGTGTGCATTTTCCTCACGATAATGGCTATTAGCCTGCAACTGCATGCAGTGTGGTGAAATGTTTCATCATATTTCTCGTATTCGTTCATTTTTTTTAAGATTTGGAAACAAAAAACTGAGAAACAACCAAATGCCGAAACTATATATAATGAAACATTTCACCACACAGCCGTTGAAGCTACTAAAAACAATATTTTTAGTGAATTCAAGAGTTTAATGTTTAATAGTGTAGTGCATACTGCATAGACCTGTGAAAAATGTAACATTTATCAGCTACCCCTATGCACTCAGTAGTTCTAAGCTTTTAAATGTACTTGTTAGAAATCAGCGTCTAAGATTGAGCAACATAAATTATAATAACATTTAATAGATGCTATATAGTGAAGAACAATTTGTCTTTGGTCAAAATTTGATAGAAGCTATACATTGATGAACAATTTGTTTGTCTTTGGTTGAAATATGATAGATACTGTATACTGAATAACAATTTGTCGTTTAAAAGAAAATTTTGAAATAATTTCATATTACATTTACACCCTTGGACCGAAGTTGTCCTTGACTAGGTTCTTATGAATGATGCCTTAGCAACATAACTGTTCAACATTATTCCCATTTTAAACCAATTTAAGAACAAATTGTTCTTGTCGTTTCAAAAGAGCATGTGAAAACAACTTATTGTTGCTTTAAACCATTGGATTGAAGAGGGTCCCATAGGAGAGATCCCATCGTTATAGCTGAACATTTAAATAGAAACTTTCCAAGTTAAAGATTTTTTTTCTTTAAGGATTTTTTTGTGTTTGTTTTCAGTAGTTCCGTTTCTTTTAAAATTAAATTTTTGCTGTTACTTACGATCTTTTTTTATACGAAATAGGTACTTACGTAGTGTTAATGGGCCATTTCCGTTTAATTTTTTTTCATGGGATGTTTTCAAAAGTTTTTTCTTTAAACAATGACGTTTTGTTTGTCTACCTATAAATGTTGTTTATTCAAAGAAATTAAATTAGTTAACTGGCTTTTATTTCTTTTGTAATACCGTCACATAAATTGATTAAACTCCTTTTAATATTCGTATTGGTTTTGCTTAGAGTAGGATTTTGTCACTAATTTCAATTTTGGCCATAATTTTGAACCAGAGTCAAATGATGATTTGAACAACGTCGTAAAAATATGCATAAGATTTCACAGCGACTGGTGATTTAATCTTGAGCTAATACTATATATGAACAAAGACAGTGTTGTAGAAATATGTAGAATATATTATAATATAATATTATATAAATATAATATTATATAAATATGCAGAATATATATATGCAGAATATATTTAGAATTATAGAATTACATTATGGTTCTTCGTGATTGACCTCGTACTATCGCTGTCAAGTGAACGGAACTTAGTACAGTTATTAGAAAAATTATGCAGAGGGCTTATACTAACGCACTGTACTTAAAAAAAAATCCAATTTTAATATACTTCTTTTTCTGTCCGTATTCTAGCGCTTTTGACCTGAGCATCAACAATGCACGATTAGACAACACCGAATGTTTTCTAAAGCATTTGCCAAGAAAAAAGATTTTGGTAATGACTTTCAGCTTAACACATTCGCTGCCACTAAATCATCGATAGAGTCTTCATCGATAGAGGCTGATGAAGTAGAAAAACATCCTGTTTCTTTAAACTTGTTCGTTACAATGGAAATAAACTAACTGTTCATTTTTGAACAATTTCAAATCTTAGTTCGAGATCGTAAAATAGTAAGGTTAGGTTGAATTAACGTCACTAACTAAAGCTACAAGATAGCTATCTAGTCGTAAAAATACAAGGAAATGTTCCTGGCCTTTTCCAACCGGATAACTCATCATCTGTCACTAATAATTGAATTGAAAGCCAATTACCAGATTTGCTTCAGTGATTAACTTTTCGACTAAGAAATAATCATTAAATTTTCCTAATTCTTAATTTTGGGTAGTTTTTGTTAGAAAAAATATAACAGACTATTTGCAATTCTTTTATAGCTAGATTGAATAACAAACTGAATCAATTTCCGAAATGCGGTATGCCACGAGTCTGGTCGCCCTACACTAGAGACGAAGGATTTAATTTCCTCGTAATTTTAAATAAAATGCCCTCTTTCAAATCACCGAGTATTATACCAAGCACAAAAGGATCGGTTGCAAAAGTTACAAACGAACTTGAACTCATAAGAACGGTTGGCGAAATGGTACAGCTGTGGAAATAAAAAAGTACCCACTTGAGGTTATTTCCTCCGTTATTCATCCAAAAGAATCGAACCTTTTTGACATTGTGAACAATTAACATTCCGAGTTAATTGCATGACACAAAATTTGCATAAGGGGCCATCTTCATATTAAAAATGTTACTAACTTTAAAATTTCCAATAGCAACACCCCTTTTTGAATCCATATTTCAAATCTCTGACCTATGGTAATACGAAATACCAAATTTTGTTAGTTTTTAAGCATTATTAAAGGAGTTAGAGACGTGCAAAGTTTAGGTCCCATAATGTTAAATGAGTTGCACATGAAAAACTATCCCGATCTATAAATAATTAAGATAATGAAACGAATTTTTTACTGAAAAGAAATTATAATAACCCAAACCAAATGCATTCAATATTGAGGTATTTTAAACAATTTTTATATTTTTAAATAATTATTATATTGATTTTTAAAAAAAATATGAATGGAAACCCCTTAATATTTTTAAAGAAATAAATTTAAGACACGAAGTTTAAGCGAAATCCCAATTTTTAAAAATTTTTATTCATAATTTGCTGAATAAATCACAAAATACTTTTAAATTACCCTTTAGGGGACAGTGTATAAGATAACGTGTGTAATTGATAAATAAAGACGGCTCTGCATGCATACTTGCTTGTCATTTTAGAGATGGTCCCCAAAAGGTCCACAAGTGATTCGATTGAATAACTCGTCAAATATTCATCCAAATGTAACAAAAACTTAGATTTAAGGGTTTTCAAGAGTGCTTAACATTTCTAAGTTATTAAAATTGGGTGTTGCTATTGGAAATTTCAAAGATCGTAACATTTTTAATATGAAGACGGTCCCTTATGCAAATTTTGTATCGTGCAATTAACTCAGAATGTTATTTGTACACAATCTGAAAAAGGTCCGATTCTATAGGGTGACTAACGGATGAAATAACCTCAAGTGGGTACTTTTTTATTTCCACAGCTGTACTATGAATTTCATCAGAATGTACCGTTATCGGTGAAGCGGAACCACGCGATTCCTTAAGGAGTCAATGGCATCCAACGTGTTAATGCATTTTATTTTCTACTAGTACAATTTAACTGTTGCTGACTGCTTAACTGACGAATAATTAAAGAAACCAAAGAGATGAATAGTTTTGAGACCACGTTTAAAAATATAACTCTGTAATATTTAAACATTACGGAAATTCTTTTTCTAAGAGCGTCGCCTACCGACTTAATTTTTGGCTACTAAGCAGTCCCCCTGCCATTTTGATCAAGGGAGACGGTAATGCATGCTTCGATGCGCTAAATTTGTTTTTGCAAAACACTCACAATATCACGCAAGAGTAAAATAAAACTAGACAAAGTCATTATAAACATTTAACTTTATTAAGGAGTTTAAAATATACATTGGAAAACTTCATATACACAAGATATATTTCAAATTGCATACTATTTCTGCCAAGACATGAACCTTTGTATATTAGGACATTCCATAACGAGGCAACGTGTTGAATTAACAAACTTTATTCTTAGACTTTTCTTTGATACAGTTTGCAAACTAGAAAAAGGCTGATACACTCGTAAAACAAACGAGTGATTTTAACTCTGTCTGAGTTAATATTCAGTCCTTTCCAGTGTCGAAAGTGCACTTCTACAAGAGTGGATTTCATTCTTTTGTTTTAATAGTGTACACTTGATTTCAAATTAAAATATTTTAAATTTTAGTCTTGAGGATAAAAAATTCAGCACACAATATAAAGATTCTCTAATTACAATACATATGAAACTATTTACATAAAGACAAATACTACATTAAAAAATTTACGTAAATTGAACTCGGTTGGATGCTATGCAAAATGAAGCAGTTACTAATACAAATGAGAAAACCCTAGCCCTGCTTCACAAAAGTAACACTAGGGGGCTTTAAAGTTTGGTATGTATACACCGAAGGGCGTGTGTAAAGAGATTGCTTTAGAAATTGGGGTGCTTAAAAAAATAAATTTTTATCAATTACGCATTATCTATAAAACACTTTTTGCTTAACAAGCGTAGACGATTAGTAGTCAAAAAATAGTGCTCTTCAATTTTAAGAAAGGAAACCCTGAAATTATTGAAAATCCATTAAACTTTCAGCCAGATTGTTAAAAAAAATCGGGAAACGTGTAAATTAATAGTCATTAACGAATTTTACGAAAATATTAGTTTTATGGAAGGAGGTTAAAATATATTACAACAATCGTAACCTGGAGGAAGGACCCTCAATTGTTATGGGAAATACCACTTTAAATACATAATGCGAGACCGATTTACAGTCAGACAGCTTTAAAATATCATGACTATCAATGCTTGCTGAAAGATTGGAATGGTCACAGAACTACAATGTTAAATATTTAACGCTTTCTTACTCTAAATACATTGTTCCACTGCTACAACGGCTGTGTAGCGAAATACATAGCCATATTTTGGTATTGCATTGAACCATCTGTCAAGTTTTCTTTGTCCAACATTTGAAACAAGTTCAACCGAAACATTTCACCACACAACCGTTGCCGCTACTAGGAACCTTCATTATGGTTAAACAAAGCACATAAATTTTTTTGGCAGAGCTTGTAGTTCTCAGTCACCGCAATACTGGCGGCTGGCGATACATGCACATCAACAACAGGCAAGTTTACATGAGCCATTGAATCCATGGATTGAAGAGTAAACTCTGAAATTTCTCCCTCTTTGGGATTTTCTCCTAGACAACCTGAATTGCCGGGTTCATTGGGGGGTTTCGCAAACCTCCAATGAAGGAAGGTTTGATGGTTCATGCCATGGATTCGGCCGCAGACTAGCAGACAGGGTTAGAAATCCTGTTCGACCTCTTATTCTCCTAACGGGGATTTTGGCATTCCATGGATTCGATGGCTCATGTAAACGCGCCTAACATGGTAACTACCAAATCAAGCCAACTCTAGAAATACCGTTTTGTTCAGTTGAGCACAGAACAAGTGGTTCAAGAAACTAGCCAACTCTAGAAATACTATTTGTACAGTTGAGCACAGAACAAGTGGTTCAAGAAACTAGCCCAAAGGCTAGTTTCATGAACCACTTGTTCTCGGGATGGGCCACTAGGCCCATCCCATGGGCAAAGTGCGTTTGTTTATACTCACGAAAGACGAATCAACCTCGTTGCGGTCCTTGGCGGATCTTCAAAACTCAAGATAGGACTCGCAGCAAAGTTTCGAGATGGATCCAGCTTGGGTATTTCAGTCAGCAATAGTCCTGACGAGTGGAGTTCTTGCACCTGTAGAGAGGGACATAGATTACAGTACAAAATTGAGCGAGGAACGTGCTAGGCAAGGGTCAGAAGCGACTGCATATTGATAAAGGTTAGGTTTGAATTATCGTCGCAATAGAGCTACACAAGAGCTATTGGTGAAGGAGGTCGTATTTTGGAACCACAGTCAAGTGACGAGCCGACACCCGAGTAGGCACCCAACGCAACCGTTAAGGGCGACATCGTGCGCAGCGTTAGACTTTGACTGATATTTAACTTGCACTCCTTTTACACGGGGTATTATTCGTCGGACATTTTCTGCACGGGCAGTATATAGGTCGGCAGTTATTCTGGCGATACCCGGACCCGAACCTAGGACCTTTCGCATGCTAGGAGAGTGCCTAACAGATTGGGCTCTCCAGACCTGTAGCTGAAATTGGAGGCTGTGCCGATACCATTCGGGTAGCAGCAACATACAGTGATTCACTTGTATCCCTTTATGGCAGAAATATTTAACTTATAATTACTTAGTGTATTTTGCTCCAATGCTAAAAAAACTGTAGATGTACCCTTTGATTATTTGCTTTACATACAGGGTGTTCCATAATTGACCGGAATAGTATAGGACGCAATTCCTAAATATTTACCCGGCCCCCGCCAATGAAAAACGGCTAACTAATTGGCCGCCCTTTCGGTCGTGCATGAAATCTTGCACTGGAGCTACACAAGAATGTAGTACTTTTAGTTTGGTTTGTTTGAATTTACATCTGATAAAAATTACAGGTTCAACTAGTTTTCAAAAAAAAAAAAAATTAGGATGCTGTTCATTTTGATAGGTTGTTGCATTATTGTTAAAAAAAACTTGATGTTGACCATCAGTTTAAACATAACAATTATTGTATTTTTCATATTTATGCTGGGTAGGTATGTACAGCTGTGGAAATAAAAAAGTACCCACTTGAGGTTATTTCTTCCCTTAGTCATTCTATAGAATCGGACCTTTTTGACATTGTGAACAATTAACGTTCTGAGTTAATTGCATGACACAAAATTTGCATAAGGGGCCGTCTTCATATTAAAAATGTTACTAACTTTAAAATTTCCAATAGCAACACCCCTTTTTGAGTCCATATTTCAAATCTATGACCTATGTTAATACGAAATGCCAAATTTTGTTAGTTTTTAAGCATTATTAGAAGAGTTAGAGACATGCAAAGTTTAGGTCCCTTAATGTTAAATGAGTTGCACATAAAAAACTATCCCAATCTATAAATAATTAAGATAATGAAACGCATTTTTTACTGAAAACGAATAATAATAACCCAAACAAAATACAGTCAATATTGGGGTATTTAAGACATTTCTTATATTTTTAAATAATTATTATATTAATTTTTTTAAAAAATATGAATAGAAACCCCTTAATTTTTTTAAAGAAATAAATTTAAGACGGGAAGATTAAGCGGAATCCCAATTTTTAAAAATTTTTTATTTATAAGTTGCTGAGTAAATCACAAAATACTTTTTAATTACCCTTTAGGGGACTGTGTAGAAGATTACGTGTGCAATTGATAAATAAAGACGGCCTTGCATGCATGCTTGCTTGTCCTTTTAGAGATGGTCCCCAAAAGGTCCACAAGTGATTCGATTGAATAACTCGTCAAATATCCATCCAAATGAAACAAAAACTTAGATTTAAGGGTTTTCAAGAGTGCTTAACATTTCTAAGTTATTAAAATTGGGAGTTGCTATTGGACATTTCAAAGATCGTAATATTTTTAATATGAAGACGGCCCCTTATGCAAATTTTGTATCGTGCAATTTACTCAGAATGTTAATTGTGCACAATCTTAAAAAGGTCCGATTCTATAGGGTGACTAACGGATGAAATAACCTCAAGTGGGTACTTTTTTATTTCCACAGCTGTACATATATATTCCGGCTTGTGTGCATGATCAGAGACCCGCTTATTGGTTGGTTGGTTGGTGGACATATATTTTCAGGCTTGTGTGCTTGGTCGCAAGGACCCGCTTATAAACCATCGTCAAGTAGGACAGCACAAGACACACACAAACACTTATGACAGATGTTGCCATCTGTCGCCACCTCCGCAATTTAGACATGTCCCTGAAGGGTAGGGAAATTTTCTCCATTGACCTGTACCCATGGTGAACTGCGCAATGACCGCCCACAGGACTTTCGGACCCAACAGATTTTACGAGCACGTACTCCGCATATACTCGACAAACACAAACATCCATGCCTGAACGGGATTCGAACCCGGACCCAGCAGCTCCAGAGGCACCCGCTTATAAGATTTCGTCAAGTAAGACAACCACAGAAGGACTTATTACTGACAGAGAAAGGAAGTACACCCAGGGCGAAGGCGGGAATCGCACCCGTTACAGCGCGCAGACTGCTAGCGTAATTGTCTGCGATCCAAACCATTACAACATCCGGGCACCTGCTTATTTATATTAATAAAAGGAAAAAAATAGTAAACAGCACAAAGAAGGAGGGTTTGTATGGCTTAACGGTGCATGTATGTGTAGTGGTTCTGCTATTGTTTTTTATGGGTCGATCCTAAAAAAGAATCGACCCTTCAAAAATTTGTTCATGTGTTTGCAAATAAAGTTGAAAACAAACGAAAATATAGGGTGGGTGAAATTATGTGTTTACTCATACTACGATATTTTCTACATATCCGCCATTAGCAGCAATAACGTGACGCAGTCTTAGAGCAAAATTACCGGCCGCCTGTTTGAAAATTTCTGGTGGGATGGCGTCACATGCAGCAGAGATGTATTGCTTTAGTTCCTCAATTGTTTCGGGATTGCGACGGTACACTTGATCTTTTAAATATCCCCACAGAAAGAAATCACAGGGGGTCAAGTCTGGTGAAAGAGGAGGCCAATCCATACCACTTCCTGTATGTGTGGGATAGTCCAATGCAATCACACGGTTATTGAAATGTTCGCTCAAGAAATTAAACACGTCGGCCGTGCGATGGGGTCGGGCACCGTCTTGCATGAACCACGAAGTGCTTTCAGCGTCATCTAAGGCATTTTGAATCGCCACAAATTCACGAAGAATCTCTAGGTAGCGGAGGGCAGTAATAGTTCCGGTTCTGAAAAAGGGGCCAATGAGTCCTTTGGACGAAATGGCGGCCCAAACCATTACTTTTGGTGGATGCAGAGATGATGGAACTGCAACATGGGGGTTTTCTGTTCCCCATATGCGCCAGTTCTGTTTATTAACGTAGCCATCCAGCTGAAAGTAGGCTTCATCCGAAAACCAAATGTTGTCTACATTTATATCACCAACATCAATCATTTGCACCATATCGTTAGCGAATGTCTCCCGTGAATTAATTGAAGCAGCGGTGAGAGGTTGCCGAGTTTGAATTCTGTATGGAAACATGTGCAAGCCCTGCCGCATGAGACGATACGTCGACGTTGGCTTGATTTGAACCGTAGTTGCAACACGGCGGACGGATATACAAGGCTGCTTTCGTATTACTGTTTCCACCAGCTGAGCATTAGCAGTGGTTGTTTGCGAAAATCTTCTCCCGACAAATCCAGCTCTCTCATCATTCACGTTCCCAGTTCGTTGAAATTTTTCAAACAGCATCCTTATTGTGTCGAATTTTGGTCCTTTGGTAACATTAAACTTCTTTTTGAAACTCCGTTTTGTTGCATTAACATTGTGTTCTAGGCGGTGAAATTCCAACACCAAAAAAATCCTCTCCTCTAAAGAATAAACCATATCTTCACAGCAAGCTGGAGATTAATGAAAAGCACACGCTTTCAGCAGAAAGGCGATTTAAATATTCCCCGACTCCTCGCGACACTTTTCCCATCAGCCAATCAGGTGAATCTGGTGACTGTTCGCTACACTGACGTCATGGTTCTGTTTTGTTGAAGCCAAATGTTCATGTCATATTGAGCCAAGTTGCCAAGCTGTAGTTTATTTATTTTACAAGCACGACATTTTGATTTTCAATCAGAAGTATAATTAGTATTTGACAAAAAGTGGAAATAGAAATATTTTTTTGACATTTGTTCTTATTTTTTCGATAAAAAATGTGGAAAAGTCGTTTTTTTACAAAAAATTGTTACTTAGAGCCCATTTTCCACACAAGATTTATTTATATATCTTAGACAAAAATCATTTAGCACAGCTTTTAGTTCAATTTTAAGTGTTATAAATAAGCAATTTTTATGGATTTTCTTTCTTAAATTCAATTTATATACATAAAAGGCAAAGTCCTAACTCACTGATTGACTCACTCAACGCCTAGCCAAAATTACTGAAGGTACAGCTACCAAATTTTATTAAAATATTCTTTTTATGTCGTAGGTGTCACTTGAATAGCGATTATAATTTACCGATGGAGTACTGGCCAGTGGGGAAGGGATCAATTGGTATAAAATAATTGTTTACATAAAAAAAATATCCGTTATTAAGGGTAAACACGTGCAACGCCGGGTTTATAAAGCTAGTACTTTTATATATCATTTGCAATAAGTAAAGTAGATGGGTAAAATTGCCTCTTTTGTTCTAAATGTGAAAGCTAAACTTTATATCACCCTTTAATTTAATTTTGAAAAAAAAATTGGGTAGTACCCTTTACAGCGCGCGGACTGCTAGCGATATGGCCTGCGATCCAAACCCCTCGGCCATCGATCCCCACATGACACCCTAAATTGTCTCCGTGTTGGTAGATGGTGCGATTGGTAGGTTCAGTCTCTACCCTACTATGGAACTAATTGGTCCCAACACATGCACATTTCGACAAACTGTACACTTCTATCGCAAAACGTTTAGCTCCTTCCAATTTTCAAACATCCAGCTCGAATTTGAAACACACCAAATTATTTAAATCGAAATCCAAACACAAAAATTCCATTTTCGTAGTTATTAATCATTTTTAGCTGTTTTAGGAACTGTGATGTAACAGAATCTGCAAATTGTAAAATTACTAGGCAATATGTCGATTCAACCAAACCGAACTCAAAACAAATGCATCCCTTCGTCAACACATTCTCGTGCTGCCCTAGTTCAAGTATGCAACCACGACCAAAACCCGTGATCAATTGGCTTTTTACTATTTTTCGGAGGGGCCGGCTCAATATTTCGGAATTGCATCAATTCCTATTCCGGTCAATTATGAAACACCCTGTATTATGTATTTATTTCCGATTTATCAAATGAATATTCTAGGCTTATACTACCTCGAAAACCTAAAAATAGACAGAAGTCGGTAGTCGCTAAAACTCCATATTTGAGGAGTACAGGGGAATAACCGCTTGATTTCTTTGGAGTCCTTCCGTAATTGTGTATGCTTCGCGGACCTTTGAGACCAGAAACCCGTTTTTTTTGGTTCTTCATTCTCGGGTACAAACGCGTGACTCGTATCCACTGATCTCTGGCGTGAATCAGGGTTGCCTCGAAAGATAAACAAAGCGAGTAACCGGTTTCTTTATACCATTTTATGCAATTTATCGTCCCCAAAGAGGCTATCAAGGAAAGGATCATCCCCAAAGAGCCAATCATGGAAATCCTTCAACGAAATAAAGCAGTTCTTCCCCTGTACTCTTCATTTGTGTTCGCCATTATTTACTGCAGTCTTAATTTATGACAATACTGAATTAAAACTTTCATAGCTGGATATTTTCTCTAACAACTCACTACTTCAATGATCAGCAATAAATACAATTAAACAAAAAGACTACTTACCCATCGTCACACTTCGACTCTGGTGAGGATACCTCCTATATAGAGGCGTTTTTAGCATTGAATTTCCAATAGAGACTACTTATATAATACTGTCGCATTAAAAATGCCAATACACGAAAAAAAAATCCAATAGTTTCCAATTTCAAGTATTTGCATAGTCATCTGAAAATTGTTTCAGATTATTAACATATATTTGTAGGAGGCATATAATGTTTCTCGCTAGAGCTGTACATTTTCATGGTCCCAGAAAACCGTAGATGGATGGGTACTGATATGCTATGTCCACCCTGCGACAATAAAAATGACAAGAAATTGCGCGCGCATGGAAATGTATATGCAATTTGGTCCATTCGAGGTAGGTGAGCGCGCATGCCTGACCAATTCGCACATTCATTTCCATGCGCGCGCAATGTCTTGTCATTTTTATTGCCGCAGTGTGGACATAGCAATAAGGAGATAAGGGTTTAGTTTAGTTTGAATTATCGTTGCACTATCGCTACACGAGGGCAATTGGCAACGGGCGACATTGGTTGGTATACATATATTTTCAGGCTTGTGTGCTTGGTCAGAGACCCGCTTACAAACCTTCGTCAAGTAAGACAAACACAACACAACTGTGTTAAAGCTCCAAAGGAGGCTAGAAATAGGCAACCGGAAACGATTACGTTACATTACCATTACCACAACACAAGGGGCTGTAAGGTCCTGCCTAGTGGTCACAATCTCGGACTCGAGATCGGAAGGTTGAGAGTTCGAGACCCGGTGCCACTGAAGACTTACCGAGTATATGCGGAGTACGTGCTCGTAAAATCTGTTGGGTCCGAAAGTCCTGTAGTCGGTCATTGCGCAGTTCACCATGGGTACAGGTTCCTGGAGAAAATTTCCCTCCCCTTCAGGGACATGTCTAAATTGTGGAGGTGGCGACAGATGGCAACATCTCTCATATGTGTTTGTGTGTGTCTTGTGTTGTCCTACTTGACGATGGTTTATAAGCGGGTCCTTGGGACCAAGCACACAAGCCTGAAAGTATATGTCAACCAATCCAATCCAACCACAATAGAACACACACACATACGTGACAGATGCTGCCATCTATCGCGTGCCACCTCCACAATTTAGACATGTCCCTGAAGGGGAGACGAGCGTCGTATTTTAGGAGATGAAGGAGATTTGGTTGAAATTATAAAAGCTGAAAGGTTTAGTATAGATACCAACGAGTTATATACAGGGTGGTTATAAAATAACGCTCGCTATTCGGAGTGGTCTGTAGCTTGAATGAATAATCCAAATGCAAAAAATTTGAGACACTTGCTAATCAAGAAGGGGGAAAGAGAATGGAAAGCTTAAAAAACAAACTCGTCTCTTGACCAGGGTTCTAAATTACGAGTCGTAATTGGATGTGTTGGCCGTAATTTTCCATAATTGGCTACGCCTCGTAATTTGATTCTTGGTCAAGAGACGAGTTTCTTTATTATAGGGTAGGGGTAGGGTATTTTACATATATATTCCGACTTGTGTGCTTGCTCAGTGAGCCGCTTATAAGTCTTCGTCAAGTAAGACAGACACAGAAAGATTTTTTACTGTAACAAAGAGAGGAAATACACCCAGGGCGAAGGCGGGAATCGAACCCGCGCCCGTTACAGCACGCAGACTGCTGGCCTGCGATGCTTACCACTCGGCCATCCGGGCCCCTTCTTTATTATGATTCCATTCTTTTTCGTAAAAAAGAAACTCGTCTCTTGACCAGGGTTCTAAATTACGAGGCGCAATTAGCTGTGTTGGCCGTAATTGGCCATAATTGACGAAGCCTCATAATTCAGATTCTGGTCAAGAGACGAGTTTGTTTTTTAGGATTATTCTTTTTTATGATTATTTTTTAGGATTCCATCTTCTTTTATGATTCCATTCTTTTCCCCCCTTCTTGATTATAAAGTGTCTCAATTTTTGTTGCATTTGGATTATTCGTTCAAGATACAGACCACTCCGAATAGCGAGCGTTATTTTGTAACCACCCTGTAGATACCAAGGAGTTGTATAGTAATGTAGAGGAACGACACGCACTGAGCTGCCATCGGCAGCTATGACTCACTACGGAGTATACGGAGCCCGAATAAAGTGGCAAAAGTGCTAGTTTTTTTTTTGTTTGTTTATTTTTTAATAATAATAGTAATAATAATTTTTTAATAGTTATATTTTAATTATTCATTTTATTTTTTAGTTAATAGAATTTTGATACTGAGAAAAAAAGTACACCCAGGGCAAAGGGGGGAATCGAACCCGTAACTGTTACAGCGCGTGGACTGATAGCGTTATGGCCTGCGATCTAAACCATTTGGCCATCGGGCCCCACATGCCACCCTATATTGCTTCCGTGTTGGTATACATGGTGCTGTTGGTAGGTTCAGTCTCTACACTACTACATTCTTAAAACGAACGAACGATATTAACTCTGTCTGAGTTAATTTTCACTCCTCCAGTCTAGAAAATGCACTTCTCCTTGAGGAGTGGATCCTTTGTGTGTTAAACCTCCTACAGGATCACTCCAAACGAGTGATTTTAACTCAGTCTGAGTTAATATTCACTCCTTTCCAGTGCCGAAAATGCACTTCTCCTACTGGTGTGGATTTCACTCTTGTTTTAAGAGTGTTGGAGAAGTGCATTTCCGACACTGAAAAGAGTGAAAATTAATTTAGACGGAGTGAAATTCACTCGTTTGTTTTAATAGTGTAGGCCTTTTTCCCCACGTCTAGAATTTTATCGCTAAAAGATAACGATAAAGTACTAAATAAGCATTGATGAACTGTTCCAACAACGCCGAAGTTTGAAAACAATCCAAACATAGTTACCACGAAGAACCTGACATCATTTGCGTTTCCTTAATATTGATCAGTTTATTAAGTATATTTTTCAACTTCGGGGCCCGGGTGGCCAAGTACTTGCGATCACAGCTCATTACACAAAAATATATGCACTGTACCGTGTGCGGGTTTGATTCCTGCCTTTTTCCTTAGTGTACTCCGCCAGTAAAAATGTCCGTGTATGTCTTACTTCGAAGGATTTAGCAAAAAAATTGGAAAATATCTGTACCAACCTAAATGCGATTGATCTCAAGTCCTTAACATGTCAAAAAACTATTTCTTTGATTAGGTTAGGTTAGGTTTGAATTATCGTCGCACTAGAGCTACACGAGGGCTATTGGCGACGGACGTCGTATTTTAGAACCACAGTCAGGTGACGAGCCGACACCTGGATAGGCACGCAACGCAACGAGCGCAACCTGCACCCCCTTACACGGGGTGTTATTCGTAGGACACTTTTGGCTGCACGGGCCGTTTATAGGTCGGCAGCTATTTTGGTGATGCCCGGACCCGAACCTGGGACCTTCCGCATGCTAAGCGAGTGCTTAACCGACTGGGCTCCCCAGCCCCTCTATTTCTTTGAAAAAATTACCTTTCTACTAGAGCTGCTAGAGAGCTATAGGAGACTAATTTCAAATAACATAAAATGGACATAGCTTACTCAATCCAATGGAGTTATAGTCCGACCAAGCTAACTTGGCAATCAAAATATTTTGATTGTGAAACGATTCCACTTTGAATTGAGGTTTTTAAGCAGAAGAAAAAAGGGTTGCCAGCTCAAGGCGTTTGGCGAGAAGAGGGGATTGTTGGTCTAGTTCAATCTATCACACTAGAGCTACACATCAGTTATCGGCTACAGAGGATTGTTGTTGATTGCTAGTAGCGGTTAACGATTGCACGTGTATTTCTATGATATTTTGAATCGTGAAATATCTAAATCTCTGATTATTTTACAGAAATTTAATTAACCATTGCTGAAAAAAAGTTCAAATTTAATAAAAAAAACTCGTAGTTAAGTTATAAAAGTTCCACTGAGTATATTTCCCAGTATACTTCTATGATTTTTTTTTTCATTTTGATGAAAGGTTTTAAAACTTAAAAATATGACTGTGACTGGGAATTACACCGAGGTACGCTATAACTTAAATATTAATGGGAAATATAAGAGTAATCCCGATGCAAGTTCAATCTGCCCTTCGATTGATAGTCTGTTTCTAAACCTTAAAGAAATATGCGCCCAAAAGCAATGAATCGCCAAACATAGTAACTCTTGCCCAAAACCAAAACCTTCCTTACCTATTTTCAAAGTGGACTGGTCCACAATCAAAATATTTTGGTTGCCAAGTGCGTGGTCGGACTATAAACCCTTTTTCTGTAACGGCCCAGGCGGCTGTACAACTAAGCATTCGATAATAATATTGTTATCGCATATTACGCGAAACAAATATCCTGAATGGTTAAAAGTTTTAAAAACCGAAAACAGTGGAGCAATATTTGTTGGAAGAATAACTATGTATAAAATTCTAAAGACTTGTGGATTTTAAGTTGCACGGTAACAAATTAGTTTTGATGCCTTACTTTTTTAGATGTTTACCTGATCAAAATTTATCTATGGTTTTTTTAGTAGTTGATCTAAAGATTTTGGTAGAAAAGCTTCTATCAAATAAGTAGACAAATGTTTACTGTTCAATGTTTCTTAATCAAACTTCAAGAAACATAATTTGTTTACCATTGCCTACTTTACCAAAGTTCAACTGGAACCGTTTTACTAAACTGTAGTCAACCTTAAAATTTATTTTGTAATTGAATCGGTGAGTGCAGAAACAACGTCAGTCACAAATTTCAAATTTTTCAGGAGAGAGAAAAAACGTAATAACTCCTCTATTTCTGCACTCAACACTCGAAACAAGCGTCCTGTATTTACGGAACTACTCAACAAACTAACGTAGTTGTTGAACCCAACACGCATCTTGCCTTTCTACGCTTATTTTCATTGAAAACGAGTTTTCGGATTTTTTTTTGACTGAAGTGGTTTTTGCACTCACTGATTCAATTACCAAAGTTGCTATTTCTAATACTGCTGGTAATTGCTTTTTATTGAGGCACTAATTATCATCTTGTATTTATACTGACAACAGTTTGCATATTTGGATAACGCTTTTTACCTTCCAAGCCAATTGGCCCTAATTTTACTTTTAAATACCACAGGGCATAGTTAAATCCATTTTATTTTGTTAAAATTACACATACATTAATATTTACAATCAAGAAATGTAGAAATTCCAGCGTCATCAGTAAAACTCATTTACAAGAAGTTTAAAAATAGGGTTCCTGGTCGAACCACTGCCAAATTTTAGGTTGGTCCTCTTCCAGTTTGTACTTGACACAATAAAGTCGCACGGATCCCCTAGAAAGAAAAAATATAAGCTTAAGCAACAATCAAACCTCGAAAATCTCATTTTGAATGGAGTTGCACGTGCAAGAAAAACTTTAGGCTGACACAGTTGCAAGCAAATTACCGATAAGCTTGGCAAGCAAATATATAGCATCTCGAATCATTTCTATTTAAAAGCCAATTTCGTTTTTAATGATGTAATATTGCTATTAAATTTTAAGACTTAGTTTTATTAAGTTTCTTATTTAAAATAGTTGGGATGTGTTTTGTTTAAACACCACTAAAATCTTACCAATTCAATTACAACCAAAATTCTGGAAAATTTGAGAATTATAAATTAAAACGAGCGAACAGGAAAGAGTATTAAATATTAAATGACAATGGACAATTCAAAAGGGCCTTTGCATTGTTTCTGGTGGCTGAAGATTATCTGACGTAGCTGTGACGTCACCACTGGCCTGGCCGTTTTAATTTCGACGAATTCTTTACCGGGTGGTATTTTGGAATACGAGACAACGCGTGACGTATTTGCGACGTCAGCATACAGACTTGACCGTTTCCAGTTATTTATTTCAAGTTAAGATTTAAAAAAAATTACCTTCTCCAGAGCAGGCAGCCCGATTTTGGATAGTTGAAGTCGAAGCACTGAGTTTGCAACAGCGAGAAGAAAATATACCCAACAGTATTCGACACAACGCTGTCTACTTTTCTAAAGCACTTTCGTAGTGCCTCGTCACATTTGCAGTGCAATCTAAGATGAAAAATATACGATTTTTTTTTAACACACTAGTAAATGTTGGAAACAAAACATTCAAGTTAATCTTACGAGTAAGGCGTTAATTTCCTCAAAATCTTTACAATAGATTTTCATTTTGGCTTATTTAAATTACAAATATGCCTTAAAATTGTTGCAAGTTGAATGACTGATACAGTATTAAAATAGATGTACACTAGTGCAAGACAGCCTAATTAGGTTTGTATAAGTATTGGGCTGTTGACAACATTTTATCAAGAATATCATGCCATCGAATTTCCAACGGTACTTGCTTCATGTATTAAAAGAACATCGCATTACATTGAGTTGAAGGAAATTGTCCTGTTGTCTTGCAAGTTACGAATGTAAGAAAGCGCAATCAGCTTCACTTTAAATACACGTTACTGTTACATACCCGTTAGATTCTTTCTAAATCAAAAACCATAATGATTTTTAAGGTTCAGTATCTAGTATTATGTAAAATTTGAATGTTGATAGCAGTCAAATACTAACTATGTATCAGTGAAAATTACTTTTTAACCAGAAAACAAACCCAAATGACTTTTCCCCCGAGAAACAAGCCAATTTTTATTCAATAAAATAGTCCGAGCCAAGAATATTGCAAAATTATTTTGTATGCAAATTTACGCATGTTAGATGAGTATTTTGTGATTTGAGATGTGTTTAGAAGTAGTTACCTACCTAGTAGTTCCATAGGGATTAATGAGATTATGTTTAGTCCTTCCCGATCGAATGATGTCGTCGCAGTAGTCGTGTTCCCGACAGCAAGCATCGGTGGCATTGAAGATGCCCAAGTCGTGATAATTCTCGGCCACGTTGCCTTGCCCACACCAGTTAGTGCCTGGAAAGATATTTAACAAGCTTGAAATTTTAAATTTTACTGTATCAGTAAAATTCCAACCCTATAAATAGAAACCCATCTATATTTTTATTAAACTTCGAACCGAGTGAAGTATTAACCTTTAGAATTTTGTTTGTGAAATTGTTCTGAAAGCAACAATTTGACTCAAGAAGCACGTTACTTGTTCGTGACGAAAAGTAGCCAAATTGATGTTTAACGCTACTTAGCCTAAAGGAGGATTTTTACAGCAACTAAAACGTCTCTACAGGTAAGATTTCTCATTGTTAACGTCGCGTATTCACATAGCTCAGCTTGATTCTAACAAAAACTAACCATGAATAGCTATCGGACCTGAAAGTTTGGACGAGTCAAAAACTGAACCAGATTGACCTGCTCTCCAAGTGGATAGGTGGCAACTTGGAAAATAGTAATGCACTTTAATGGCAGTCTGCAAATACTAATATAACAGTCGTCGACATTTTTTTTGTCACCGTGGTTGCGTCCATCGCGATTTCCACAATTATGCCTTTTTGCCGTAATTTTTCAGTTCACGGTTTCGTTTTGGTCTTGCCGTGATATTTAAAAGTTTTAAGTTTAAGAGATTGCATTAGATATGAACCTATTTCTATACTGACAATGGCATTGCAATTCTGCAAAGAAAAGTTTGACAATGTGTATAGTTTAAGTAGAACTATTGTAGATTTGAAATTTTAGTACTAAAATAACAATCGAGCAATTTTAAAATAAAAACTCATCGAATGGTTGGTTGTTTACACTATTGCAACATGAGCGCAATCGACTACTCAATTTGAGCCTCGGACAAGCTTTAGGTTTTGAATTATCGTCTCACTAGAGCTACACGAGGGCTATTGGTGACGTACGTCGTAATTTAGAACCAGTCGAGTGACGCGTCGACACCCGAGTAGGCACCCATCGCAACTGTCAAGGGCGACATCGTGCGCAGCGTTAGGATTTTCAAGGATATTTAACGTATAGTCCCTCTACACGGGGTATTATTAGTCGGACATTTTTCGCCACACAGGCCGTTTATAGGTCGGCAGTTATTTTGGCGATACCCGGATCCGAACCTGGGACCTTCCGCATGCTAAAGCGAGTGCCTAACCGACTGGGCTCCCCTGCCCCGACTCAATTTGAGCCTCAGACAAGTGACGAACCTAAGAGTTCTATAGAAGGGTAGAGAAACGACTTACCGAGCAGCCATGGCTCCCTACAGAGCCCAAATAGTGGCAAAACTGCTAGTTAGTTTATAATTTTAATACTGAGAAAGGAAGTACTGCCAGGGTAAAGGCGGGAATCGAATCCGCCCCCGTTAGAGTGCTCGGACTGCTGGCGTTATGGCCTGTGATTTAAACCACTCTGCCATTGGGCCCACATTCCACCCGACATTGACCCGATATTGTCTCCGTGTTGGTCCATGGGGCGGTTGGTAGGTTCAGTCTACACTCTCAGAAATAACATTCTTTTTTGACGATTCATTAATCCTCAAACCTCATTTCGTCAAACTATCACGCGACTCGAGTAAACACGGATCCTCACTTTAACAATCTTGATTTGACGATTTTGTATCTTGATTTTGAGACTGAATATTATTATTGTTCTCAAATGCTCAAAAATGACGAAATATTTCTTTAGATTAGACGAAATTCGAAACCTCATAGAAATGACTAATCAAATTTCCTCATTTTGAGGAAAGAGAAACTGAGCATTTACCAGTAAACGGCATCGTCAAAATTATAGAAAATTTCGTCGTTTTTTAAGTATTCATTTAGATAGTGAACACTACTATAGAACTCTTTGCGACGAACTTTACCTGGGAATATGAAGGGTTGGCTGAAGATGTCGGCTGCCCTGAAATCCCGGGTGGAACAGTTGTCCAACATGTCGCTCATGCGGGTGGTCAGGATCTCTCGCGAAGAGAGGCCGGGGTACTTGATCTGGGCGTTTCTGTAACTGCACAAGATATTCTTAATACACTCTCACCACAATCTGAAAACTTAAATTCTATTCATTTTATTTTGTGTTTCGAGGTACAGCAGTGTCCCGTTTATCCGAATCCCGGTAATCCGAAATTTAGTTTAGCAAAAAAAAAATTATCGAGCCTTTCTGTTAAAATATGAAATGTATACGCATAAATAACTACACAAAAAATAAATACGTGTTTAAGGTTAGGTTAGGTTTGAATTATCGTCGCACTATAGCTGCACGAGGGCTATTGGCGACGGGCGTCGTATATTTAAAACCACAGTCAAGAGACGAACCGACACCTGAATAGGCACCCAACGCAGCCGATAAGGGCGACATCGTAAGCAGCGTTGTAATTGAATTATACATGCACTCAATCTGCATGGGGCATTGTTCATCGGACATTTTTAGCTGCACGGGCCGTTTATAGGTCGGCAGTTATTTTGGCGATGCCCGGGTCCGAACCTGGTACCTTTCGCATGCTAGGTGAGTGCCTAACCGACTGGGCTAACCAGCCGCTCAATACGTACTTAAAGTTGGAATTTCATAAGATATGCAGTATTTTTTTTATTTTTGCTGCTAAATTTTTGTCCCGTACCTTTCGGATAAGCGGGACACTACTGTAGGTCGTATTTACAAATTACTTATACGAATAAGCTGAAATACGCTTAAAGCTAATTTTGTAAGCACCTTTGGTTGCAAATAGAGATCCTGTTTGAAAGGCCCAGTTTAAGGAGTATCGGTTGAGACAGTTATTTTACAAGCTAAACGTTACTCCTTACTAAAAGGTAAATTCTGACCATAATTAAGAGGTAAAAGACAAGGCAAAAAGTTATCCCATCTCTAATTAGACAAATCTTTCGACAATAGAAACTTACGATCGGTACCTATCAGTCAAATAGGTGAATATAGTATTTAGATTAGCCATTAAGTATGCATTTTACAAGGACCCTTTACCAGTTCCACAGTGACGTGATAATTTAAATTGGAAATGAATTTTAATCGAGAAATAAAAAAATATAGACTAGCAAGCGTCTATTTAAAATTAACGTCCTAGAGTAGACTAATCAGTGATTGAACGTTTAAGGCGCTGCTTCGCCGGTGAATAAACACCAGGATATAATGACCAGGGCAACCAACTATTTGCCAGATAGCTTCCTACGACATGGGAAGTCAGTGTTGCCAGTCCATCTAGTGGAATGATTTTCAATCCTTATTTTTTTAAAATTATATTTATCAAATGTTCATTCACTGGGGCCTGTTCACTCACTGGTCAGTCTACCCTATTCATTAACAAAACATATCAATTTCTCGATAATTTATTAAGGCCATATCTTTGAATTAAGGAGGTAAAAGAATATTAGATTACAAAACATTTGACAATAAGAACTTCTCATCGGGATCCATTATTAGAATATGGTTAAGCTATTCTTAATCAGTTAGATTTTATTGGGAACGGAGATAAAGTTGGTTTGCAGGTAAAATTTTTGGGTTTATATTCAGTATCAGTATCCTACGATAACTTGACTCAAAGATCCCTATACTCTTAAAGCAAAAGAGTGAAATCCACTCCTGTTGGAGAAGTGCATTTTCGACACTGGAAAGGAGTGAATATTAACTCGGACCGAGTTAAAATCACTCATTTGGAGTGATCCTGTCGCAGGTTTAACATACAAAGAATCTACTCCTATAGGAGAAGTGCATTTTCGACACTGGAAAGGAGTGAATATTAACTCGGACCAAGTTAAAATCGCTCGTTTATTTTTAAGAGTGTAGACAACTACTTACAGTGCACCAAGTATTTGACACTTGAACTGCTTGCTTTCTTTCGGCATTTGCTTCCGATCTTTCTGGACCATGTTACTAAATTCGCTTCTTCTCAACGAGTCGATACCGTCACCCACTGTCGGGACTGTCAGATTGGAGATGGGGTCCTCCTCGCAACTCGCGTGCAAGAAGATGGCGAAAAGACACGTCAACACTTTGATTATAGTCATTTCGGAATCTACCTACAATACAGAACAAATACCCGTCACTTACAGTGGTGGCCAAAAGTGTGGACACTTTTTCAAAGTTTCATGGGTTTCGACTGTTAATTGTGTTCTTGCATCTATTAAATTTCGCTTGAATACAAACATTTAAATATTAAATTGAAGTTAATTTAATGTAGAATTTCATTAAAAAAACAGAATTAAAGTATCTGTATTACAAATAAAGTTATGCTCCTTTTAGATGAACAAGCGAGCACAATCCATGGATTATCTTATGCTGAAATTGCAATACAAGTTGGTGTTTCAATGACTTGCAAAACTAAGACAGATCATACTATTAGTTGCATAACTTATTCGTAATACAGATATTGTAATACTGTATTTTTAATTCTACATTAAATTACTTTGATGATGGTGATGTTGTGTCCATGGATATAGGTTATATGGGACCAAAGGTATCATAGACTGCTTCAGCCATCTGCAGAAAGAGGTCCTCATAAAGATTAAACTACTTTTAATTAGATAGACAATTGTTTAATTTGATATGCAATTAGTATATTCTGTAATCACACAAAGTTGAAAAATATGAAACTTTCAAAAAGTGTCCACACTTTTGGCCACCACTGTAAGTTCCCACATGTGCTATCCAACTTTACAAAACTGTAGAAATTTACTAAACTGTACCCTTAGCGAACTTTTCAAAATTGCGAAAAAAGTTGGCCAAAAACCCAACTGAAATGATAGGTTTGGATTGTCGTCGCATTAGAGCTACACGAGGGAGAGCCGAAAAACGCGTTTGTTTATTTAACACCGGCTGTTCGGAAAATTCATCGTTGCGCAGTCAAAAGAATTCGAATCATCAATCGTAGTCAGACGGTTGTCATAAAAAATTATTTATCGATAAATCCGAAAAAATAGAGCCAAAGATTACCGTACAGTGAATCCGACCCTTCCACAACAGTTAGATAGCACATGTGGGAACTTAAGTGACGATATATAACCTTTTAAGATCCAAGCAAAATCTACACGTATATTCTTAATCTAAACACACTTCATACAAATGTATGCTAAAAATATGTTTTGCCAAGTAAATAACAAATATGTTTAATAGTTACCGAGAGACACGCCTTAAACGCTAAAAATACACATTTTCGAGCTATAAATGAAAAACAAAAAAGGCCGAATCGCTTATTTCTTTTTAAAAGTATATTTTAAAATTGCTTTTAATACAAAAGGAATTTAAAATTTGCTACTGAAAGAACTTTCTGAAAGGTTAGGAAAAATTAAAATTTATTTTTTTATGAACTCTGATATCGCATTGACCCTCGTTCAACTTCATTTAAAAAAAAAAAGATCGATTCCTGTAATCAATAGCTGAAAACAGATTTGGATCTTCTATCGGACAAGGTCAATTTCAAAACTAATTTACACGTTGATTGTTTGTGGGGAGGTTTTAAAAAATGCCCCCAAATTTGGACGCCAGGTAGCAAGAGAGTAAACATCGATTTTAAAAGTTAAAATTATTATTATATGTTGCCCACAGAAAAAAAAAATCATGATTACCAATGTTTTTACTATTCATGATATCTGTAAGATTTACTGCAGAAATACTACAGTTCACAAAATGAATTTGAGAAATGAACTAGTTCACCTGTCAAACATGCATGAACACGATTGATAAAACTCATTAACCGAATTATTTAATCTGAAGTGGATAGATTAATTGACCCATTAGAGTTAAAATTATCGGTTTCAGAGAGTCTGATGCAAAAGCAATACTTTTTTATTAGTAAAATTTTTGATGTCAGAATAGAAGCAAACAATTATTTAACATAAAAAATAAACGTGAATTTAAAAAAAAAAAACCTCACCTTATAGTGTCAACACAAGCTTACTAACAGGAGTTTGGGAGTGTAAGTGCTTCTTAAATATTTTCAAAGCGAAAAACGCATTTCACAAATTTACATGTTTTCTCTTCTTGTTAAAATCTTATATTTCTTTTATGATTCTTAGTTTATTTGGTTCGCAAAATATCGGCACACTTGCTCTGCACTCTGATATATTTATGGCGTTATTAAAGTGCTATTCATGGGCACTGGATTACAATGCTAATAGACCGTTATAGTGTGACGTCCCCCTTAAAAATTATGTCTAAACAAAGAGGTGTTCACTAAAATCAAGTCAGTAAGGGATGTTCTGTAAAAACTTTTTTTTACAACGCAATTTAACCATTTCAGACCCAGTGATGCCATTTGGCATCCTCATGTTTGCGATCGTAATTAAAAAAATAATAGGGCTGACATCTATTGGGATTAATGAAAAAATATTTTCTAATAGAAATAATTGTGAAGAATTGAATGATGTGCTTTTTGATATCATAAATGGCTATAGAAGATCAGAAAAAAAAATTATAAATTGAAGATGCAAATTTTCATTGGGACTGAAAGTGGTTGACATATATTTTCAGGCTTGTGTGCTTATGACGTTGGGTTTTGTTGATTGGTTGGTCGACATATATATGTATTCAGGTTTGTGTGCTTAGTCAGAGACCCGTTCGTAAGCCTTCGTCAAGTAAGACAAACACAACACACACATACGTGTCAGATGCTGTCATCTATCGCCCAAACAAAAAAACAACGAAAGACAAAGTGTTAAATTATCATAACAAACTTATATTATAAATATATTTCATTAATTAATAAATAATCTCTTAACATTGCAAATAATTATTGAATAAAAGTCAAAGTATCTTTGAGAAAAACTCTCAAAAATAAATTCTTAAAAACTTGGAGTCCTTCATATCTAAGTAAACAATAAAATCTTTTTTCGAATAAAATCACGATAAAGAAAAGCACCACTTAAAAGTCACAAAAGACCAATATTTAGAATTTTCTCTACTTTCCAAAGTAAAAGTGGATTCATAAAACTTTTTCACGATCATTCTTTAACACAATTTTGGTAGCTGCTGAACATATATGAAACTAGAAAAAAATACTAATTTAATGTTTTTTCTAGTATGCTTATGAAAACAATTTAAATTTTTCTGCCGGATCTTGAAATAAAGTCTAGGAAAACTTTTTTGTAGTGTTTTGGTCATATGAAGAGTACACGGGAAGAAGCGATTGATTTATTAGGCGGACGCCCGCTGTTGTCTGCTTGGCGGCCGAAAACCGGTTTCTCTCTTTCTTCTTCGTTTTGTCCAAGCGTCGAGATCGCCAATCGCATGAATCTTGGTAGCTAGGAACCATATGGATAGTAGTTAAAGTACTACAGTGGTATATCACGTGAGCTACAACACTGACTTCCTTGGGGCTCTTCTGGGAGCTCCTTGCGCGTCCCGTCCTTATCATTGGAGGTCACGTGATCTACCCCTCTATTACTTTAACTATGATATCTGTGGTAGGAACTGGTTTCCTTACACAAGTTTAGGCGATCACTCGCTATCATCGCCAAAGTGGCCTGCTAAGGAAACTTCTCTGCACAATCAATCGGTCTTTCCCATGTACTCTTCATATATGTCTTTGTCGATAGCATTTGTGCTAAGTGTTAGCGTTTCATAAAATGCACATTTTTTAGGTTTTAATGTGTTGAAAAATTGAATGATTGAACCTTGAAAACGTTAGATTGCTAGTAGTACAAAAAAATAAATTAATATGAATTTACTATTTCTTACAGAGTCTTTTCATTGTGGCCAATAGGGCACTTGACTGTTTCGTTAAAAACCTATCAGTGTTAAATTAATTATGGTCTACACGCAAAAACAACAAACGTATAAATTTTTTTGCAAAAAAAATCTGTAAGTAATTCATAAAAATCATTTTAAAATGGCTTTTTTTCATCGGTAAGTCACGTGATCACAAACATGTCAATTCGGTCGACGTCCCTAGTATATATAAACAAAGCTGTGTGATGTTTTTTTTTCTCTTGCTTACAACTAAACTGGATTTAATCTAATTTACAATTAAATTAAGAATTATAAAGATCATGGAAGGAGGTTTTACAGAAGCGGATACTCCAAATTTGCTTAAAGTAGATTCCAAAATGGTTTTCAAAGTTTGTTTATAGTTACTAGTGACGTCATAGATACCGCGTGACAGCCACAAACCGTTTAAGGGTGTACCGTTTCTCGTCCTAATATTAAAATTCATTTCTCGGCCTTTTTATGGGGTATTTGAAAAGAAAGAAAAAATAATTGTCTAATATTTATGGTATAAGAATATTTTAAGGCAATAATTTTTTTTTTAGTCAAATACCCTATTGATTGATTGAAACTTGAAAACGTTGGATTAAGGTTCAGATTACTGAGGATTGGAACTAAAATTATAGATTTTGTTCTCAAGGTTTATAAATATAGAAATTGCGAATAGTACAAACAATAAATTAATACGAATATATTATTTCTTACAGAGTCTTTTTATTGTAACTAACTGCAAGTTCTTGTCCAGGGCCTTAAATTATACTATGCGTGGGTGATTGTGTTAAGCTCTTTTGGAAAGCTATAAATAGACTAACAGACGCATTGAAGCAAAATCCTAGTTATCGAGAGGCCTTGGAAAGCGAAGATCCCGATACCACTGAAGACCTACTGAGTATATGCGGAGTACGTGCCCGTTAAATCTGTTGGGTCCGAAAGTCCTATGGGCGGTCATTGCGCAGTTTCCCACGGGTAAAGGTCAATGGAGACTATTACTCTCCCTTTCAGGGACATGTCTGAATTGCGGAGTTGTCGATAGATGGCAGCATCTTTTACTTATGTGTGTGTGTGTGTCTGTATAACTTGACGAAGGTTTATAAGCGGGTCTCTGACCAATCACACCAAACTGAATATATATGTCTATGTCTAACCAACCAACTAAACTGTTTTCTAAATTTAATGTGAAATGCATCCCTGGAACATATGGAAAAACAAATTATGTCAAAACACGTTATTTTAGGTCTTGAAAACTTCATATCAATTTCTAAGGCATATTATGCTTGCATAACAATTAAGTTAATTAACAATTAAGCTGCATCAGCCGACTCTATAAAAAATCCGTCTAATCTAAACCTCATCTCATTAAAATAAATATTTTTAATCCTTGGTCAAAAAAAATATGTGTACGCCCAAAATTATCAATTACTGTAATTATTAAAAACAACAATCTAAATATTTTTCGGATATAATGAGCACATAAACTCTAAAAATCCTTTCTAATAAGCGATAACTTTACATGATACTAATTAACAGATTTATGCTGAAATTTGCCTTGAAAGCAAATCTGCTTTATCTTTTATTCCCGACGTAATCTCATTTACATTGTGGCCGATAGATATTTAAATATTTTTATTCATAATACAGCTTAAAATTTAATCCGATCTTTGCAAGATGTTTACCTTTTTTGGTGTTAGATTTGTTTTTCTCTCTTGGATTATGTTCTAATGTGCACACAAAAATTAACAAGCAAAGTGTGTTTACAAAGGTTTTAAAGGATGTAACATGCTGTTTAGTTTGAGGTAAAATGGGTTTAACTAAGAGTTGTTGACACTCAATTAAATTTATTTGATTTTGTATCAATATATATATATATAACTTTTTGATAAATTTGTAAAATTAATAAAAAGTGTGAGGTCAAATAAAATCCTTTTTTGCACTCAATAATGTAAGGAGAGTGTAAGACCACAAATTTAGAAACCATTTCCCTTAGTTTTGTGAATGTTAGTTTCAATCGGCAACAAAATTGATAATAACCATCTCACGTTAGAAAAAAAATACTTCCATAGAAAAATAATAATTTCAAAGTGTTTGCTTTTGATACGGTTGTTTAAACTATTATAGACAAGTTATTAAGAAGTAAAACAAACGAAACATTAACTAAAAAGGAGTTTTGAAATAACTATATAAAATACCCAACTATTCTATCCGATAATTTACTGTAGGTTGGTTGGTATACATATATTTTTAGGCTTGTGTGCTTGCTCAGAGAGCCGCTTATAAACCTTCGTCAAGTAAGACAGCCACAACACACACACTCACACGCACACATATACGTGACAGATGCTGCCATCTATCACGCGCCACCTCCACAATTTAGACATGTACCTGAAGGGGAGGGAAATAGTCTCCAGGAACCTGTACCCGTGGGAAACTGCGCAATGACCGCCCACAGGACTTTCGGACTCGATCGCGGGACCTTCCGATCCGTAGGTCGAGACGCTGACCACAGGGCGCCTCACAGCCCTCAACTTACTGTATTACTCGTTACAATTGTTATAATGTGGATTTACGAGTGGTCATAACGGTTTGCGGACATACGAACTGTCAAAAAATAAAAGAGACAAGCCTGTGACATCATATCTTTCATAAATTTTGTTAATTGTCGGTTAAAAATGTAACAGTTGGAGCAAAGTTGAACGGTACGTAAAGACGGAAAAAAATATGAAACATGGGCTTATGATGACTCGTAATTCATGTCTAACAACCGTCTTGATGATATTTCTAACAAGAAAATAGTTATTAAACTCTGACAGTTGGAACGAAATTTGAATTAGAACTACACAGACTGACGGAAGGACGATCAATACCAACTTTCCATTTCTTTTGAATTCCTTCTAAGTAAGGTTAGGTTTGAATTATCGTTGCACTAGAGCTACACGAGGGCTATTGGCGACGGGCGTCGTATTTTAGAACCACAGTCAGATGACGAGCCAACACCTGAATAGGCACCCAACTCAACCGTTAAGGGCGACATCGTACGCAGCGTTGAATTCCTTCTAACTAAAACGTTGGCTACAAATAAGCATAGTAGGTTTGCATACGACCCCCCTAACAATCTGCCCTTCTGCTTCGTCCAAAGAAAGAAAAGAGGATATGATGATAAAGCGTCGAAGAGGGCGGATAACAAGGCGATGAGGTTAGGGAGTCAAAACGTTTTGGGCGTTGGGAACGTCGAGATTCAGTCAAGAGGAAAGACGGGGGGCCATCAACAAAAAATGCAATAATACAAAACTAAAAAAGTGGGGGTCTAGATATTTTGTTGAGTTCTTCGATGAAGGAGTTATATTGGACATTGTTGGAGGTAAAGTGAAGTATTGGAAAAATAGTTGATTTTACAGTTTGGTGTTGTTAAATGAACTTCATACTAAAAGGGATACTCAAAATTCAGTTTTATTGAACACGACGTCTCAAAATTGGTCCTATACCAAAACCAACCTTAAGTTTGAAGTATACAAATGTTCTACGAGAAAAAGGGTAAATAGTTCTCATTTTTGAGTGAGAGAATCGAATACAAAAAGGTATTTCACATTCAATAAACAAATTGATTTGTTATTTCAAGACATAAATTTATTATTTTTATTAGTTAATCCTCAGTTAGAGTGTTATTTTCATTATTTTTTCCTTCGATTTTGACGTATCAGGGCTCACGAATATCAGGGTCGAAAGGAGCAGCCAATCAGAGGACGCTGAATTGCGGCGCCAGCCGGGTTGTTTACCCAGTTTCCTCCGCTCAGTACATTTCTCTGCTGCAAACTTAAGCTCGGTTTTGGTATAGGGCAAACGTGTACACATACTTTTAAATTTGTGAGCTTGGTTTCACCATAATAAAGGCTTCTCTTGTAGCTGCAATGACTTTGTGGTGAAATTTACGGTATGTGACAAAGATTTCTATAGTAAGGTAGAGTCTGAACCTGGCTACAGCACCATGGACCAACACAGAGACAATGTGGCATGTGGGGCCCGATGGCCGAGTGGTTTGGATCGCGGGTCATAACGCTATCAGTCCGCGCGCTGTAATGGGGGCGGGCTCTATTCTCGCCTTTGCCCTGGGTGTACTTCTTTTCTTAGTATAAAAATTAGAAATTAACTAGCCCTTTTGCCACTCTATTCGGGCTCCGTAGTGAGCCATGGCTGTCGATGGCGGCTCAGTACGAGTCGTTCCTCGACCCTACTATGGAACTCTTTGGGATAAACGCAAACATCCAGGGTCATATCCCTGGATTTGAATCAAGCACCTTCTGCCTGATTGGCTAGCTCCATAAGCTTTCGGCCGCAGAGTCTGCTCTTTAGTCATTAGGGGAGACCGGGGTTAGTTGGCATAAGGGGTTAGTTGGCATTGTGCCTTTAAAAAATTTCACTGTTTATTAAGAGCGCTACTGAGCCTGTCACATGATCGTCATTTAAACGTCCAACTTGCATGAGAACGCCAGTTGGATCCAGGCATTGCCTTTAGAGGAAGGATGGAAAACGTGATTTTCATATAAGAAAGTAAAATTTTGATTATTCGGTATTTGTCGTTTTGTACAGTAGTACAGTCATTCAGGAATAACATTCACAAGTTTTTAGTATCTTTGGGGATTTAGCTAAAAGGTTATAAGTCCATTTCTGCTGAAGTTCATAAACAATTTTTTTGGTCGCCATGTTTATTTTACTTGCTCGATTGGGGTTAGTTGGCATAGGGACTCGGGGGCTAGTTGACATAAGCTGGCTGGGTATGCCAACTAACCCCGCAACAACGGGTAAGTTGATATAAGTATGCCAACATTCATAGTGACCTAATTTTAGTTAGGTATAGGCTACTTCATAATAATAAATTATTATTATTTTTATCTATACATATATAAATGCGGAAGGCGTTTTCTGTTCGCAGTCATAACTCAATAACGGCTGGACAGATAATTACTTTTACTTTAGATACTTTTACGTAAATTTGCCATACTCAGAGTTTTAAAAATGGCATAATTTAAGACTATACAAATTTCAGCTCGATTTCAAGCAAACGGTTATCTAGTTATATTATATAATAAACGGAAGCTGCAAGTTCACTTTTTCTGCCTTACCTATCTATGATAATGTAAATATTTTTTGTTCAAATTATGAGTACCTATAAACGAAAAACTGAGAGGGCTACAATGACAGCAGATCATCGAAAGAGAGTTGTTGAGGCACACTTACTTGAAAAAAAAAAGTTTGATAAAAGTAGCGGATGAATTTAAGATCTCTGCTAGAAGTCTTGCATGGTATTGTAAGATCGCAAAATTAAAAATGAATTCTCTCTGCCTAAAGGGTACCAGAGGGTATTGGAGGATATGGGATAGTGCGGCAGGTGTTCACTCCTGAACAAGAATTTGCTTTGAGTGAATACCTTGTGAAGGCAAGTGACATACATATACTTCGGCCTGAGCCCAAAAGAGGCAAGAAAGTTGGCATATCAATATGCAGTTGCTAATGGCACTGCACATCCTAGTAGTTGGGACTCAAAAGAATCAGTAGGTGTTGACTGGTTTTCTTTTTTCCTAAAACGTCACCCACAACTTTCAATACGTACCCCCGCGGCAACGAGTTTGGCTCGAACGTCCAGTTTCAACCCACATAATGTTCAAAGATTTTCAACCTCCTATAATCAGTAATGAACCAACATTCATTTACCGCCCAGGACATATGGAATGTTTAATTTTAAGCTGATTAACATTCATTATAATTACACCTTACATAAAGACGAGTAAAAACGCTTGCCTCACTATTGCCAACTTACCCCACTACCTATGCCAACTAACCCCGATACCGGGGTAGGTTGGCATAGTTTGACTGGACAAGGAAAAACATTTTTCACACAAAGTGGCAACAATATATTTATTCAATTGTATGCGGGATTTGTAGCCAAAATGTTTACCTACATTACCAACTTTTTACATTTCAAATATCTTCAAACCAAAAAATTAGAAAAATTTTGAAGTGAAAAGTGTGCCAACTAACCCCGGTCTCCCCTACGTCAATTTTATGACGCTTCTGGTGTTTTGGGTGCTCAAGTGTCAGGTTTGTGGTGTTCTTCAGGAGATGAATTCCTCACTCAGAGTTCTACATTACAAGGCATAATGTGTGTGTTAAATCTCCATGGAGTCTAGAAATCGTCAGCCCGAAAACGTGCAACCTTAAGTCATTTTCCCGCTCACAATACGTTTCTCCCGTAACTTTCTTCATTCCTTCTTTTCAACGTTCTAAATCGGCTTTTTTTTATTGTTATTATTTATTTTTCGGGTCGTTTTGGTTCCTCCATGAAAGGAACCGTCGTGCCTTGCCCTTTTTGGATTTCCATTTTCTCGCATTTTATATATTCTTTGGAATATATGTCTATTTATATCGATTTCAGCTGCCATATATCGTAATGATGAAAGGGGAAAATGTTGAGCAGTTTTAAAGCTTTATAGTAAGCGATTTAGAAGTTTAACTTTGTGTGTTTTGCCAAAAGTGAATGTAGGTGAGATTATATTTTTTTAAACTTTCTACTTTACATTTATTAAAAAAGGGGAAACATGATATTAATGTGGGAATAATATGTATGTCTGCTCACTGTTATTATGTTGCCTTGTCCGTTTTGCCAGACTAAACTACAAATGCTACGAACAAATATGATACAATTTATATTATATCCATTTAAACTCTTTTACTCCCATTGAAGTTTTAATTTTAATTATTTGAAGAGTACACGGGAAGAACTACTAGAAGGCTTTCCTCAATAGACCTCTTTGGCAATGACAGCGAGAAATCGCTTAAACTGGTATAAAGATACCGGATACTCGCTTTGTTTTTCTTTCGCGGCAGCCCTGATTCACGCCAGAGATCAGTGGACCGTTTGTATCGCAAATGAAGAACCGGAAGAAAACAGGTTTCCTGTCACCAATGTCCTCCAAGTAGACACATAAGGTAAGACTCCTAAAAAATCAAGTGGTTCTTCCCGTGTACTCTTCATTTGTCTTTTAATATATATTTTTAAATGTTGGTTTACTTAAGTGAAAGTTTTAGAAAGAATTTAACTTACTATTATAGAATTTAATGTGGTAAATCGAACATGTAAATCAAAAAGTTCGATACTTTCCCGTTTTTTCCATATTGAACTATGAACAGTGAAACAGAGGCTTTTTAAGAAATACTTTTAATTCACCTTAAGTTAGTATCATTGGCATATTTAGGGTTGCGAATATTGCATTCACATGTTAGCAAAACACTCATAAAGGAAACTTACTTAAATTAAGCAAAACGAAAAGGGGCAAAACTCTTAAGGCCTAATCACCGTCCCTACGCCGTTTCAAAAACTGGTTTTTCGAGCAGCTTTTGCTGGCTGAGTTTTTTCGAGTCGACTTGAAAAAATCCACTACTTTTATGCCGTTCGAACGGCTGCTCCAATCAAAAACGAAGTTCAGTCGTGACATCATGGCCGAACCTCCTCCTTGTACTTTCTCCTCCAATACCACAATAATACTGCTTTATGAGTTTGTGATGTTACGCATTACGAAGCCTTTCGCGTGTGTGACGATTTGCTGAACCAAAAGTTGTTCGACCAGCGACCTTCCTACCGTCTGATAAGGGCTTTAAACCTGTTTCGTCAACTTCAAATTAGGTCTTTAGTTTATACTTGGGTCATCAGCTCAAGCTTGATTCCTCAGTTTAGACAATGCAATACTTACTGCTCACACTTTTCTATTTTCATAAACCTAAATAAACAATTCCGATTATTAGACCTTCACTCTTAAAACGAATGATTTTAACTCAGTCTGAGTTAATTTTCACTCCTCCAGTCTGGAAAATGTACTTCTCCTTTTGGAGTGGAACTTTTGTGTGTAAAACCTGCGACTTGATCACTCCAAAAGAGTGATTTTAACTCAGTCTGAGTTAATATTCACTCCTTTCCAATTTGAAAATGCACTTCTCCTACTGGAGTGGATTTCACTCTTTTGTTTTAAGAGTGTTTAAACAAATTGTATTTCAAGTGTAACTCATTCAACTTTTTACAAAATGAATGAAAACCATAAAAAATATCATTTTGTGAAAATCCAAGACACACAACATAAAACACAAAAAAAATAATCGACCAACACACATATGAATCACTGGATCCTTATTTTTTATTTTTGTAAAACTTTATTTCAAGATACAAAAGGAAAAGCTGAAGTAGTTCATAAGCTTCCCGAAAACAACTTATTGAAAGTTGTATTTTCAAGTTTCATATGAGTTCAGCATTTACAAATATTGTACGAAAGAATAATAGTGAAAAACTTTTAGAAAACCACTTTTTCTTTAGAAAGCAACGAAAATGCTAAATATTGGTCTGTCATGACTTATTAGTGGTACTTTTATATGCTATGTTGTTTCGTTGAGAAAATATTTTATTGGGTACTTTAAAATAAAGCGTGGATTCAGAGTTTTCTTTTGGATATTTGAAGAAAAAGTTTTTCTCAATGACGCTTGATTTTTTAAAAATATTGCTTGTAATAGGCAAGTGAAAAACTGGTTATATTTTTTAACAGAAAATAATGATATAATAAATATTTCTTGATGGTTGTAGACAGTAATAAATAATATAAGTAATATTAAACAAACATAACTATTGCAAGAGTAGAAAAGTTAATACATATTATTATTTTTTTTAGAAATAAGTTGGAACTTAAGTCAAAAATAGTTTACTGATTGTTTTTCAATGCTTTATTTTCAAATAGTTAAGAGTATTTGATAAAATAATAAGTTGAAAAAAAATTGTATCATAGAATTTATTTATTTCTTTAAACTGCTACGGAAAATATCGAGGAAGATAAATGTAAATTTCTATTCGCTGAATTTTCAATTTCTTTTGTAAGGGTCATATGGAACTTAAAGATAGGATCTAATTCAAAGTTATAAAATTTATTTGTTCGTTCTCAAGGAGATAACCGTATGTGTCATTTTTTTGGTTTCGTCATGCTTATGCTATTATGTATTCGCCCCAAGCGGGTTGCTATTTTGTTAGTTCTAAATGCCAGTACTCACTATTACTTCTGTGATCTGCCGAATAAATAAAAATATTTGTACCCCTTATCTTTCTCAATTTAATGGGTACACATCATATCATCAAATACCATGCAAAAGATTTAAAGTGTTTCTTTATTAATTTCATTCTACTCAATGTAGCTCCAATGTGTTCGCCGAGCGTGGGCCTATTCCCAAAGAAATTAATGGCTTCACCTGGTAACGCCGTTGATAGCATAGTTTGCCCACCATCCACCACTACCACCTTATTCTTATCTCAACACCTTTGACTGCCTGAAACTCAATTACTCTATTTCCCGCTTTCCCCGTATGCGATTCACTAGAGGTACGGAGAAGATGGAGAAGCTGCCGTGCAAAAACTAATACAAAAACCGGATCTCCCAGTGAAGCCACCTATCGCACTGTAGTAAGCACAAACTGGTAAAACTTAAAAATCGTGGCCTGATTTGGCGTCTTTTCAAAAATATCGCAAGGGCGATTGACAACAAACCCCGGCTCGTGCCAAGACAACCTATGAATAACTGCAGTATGGAGAACATGACGATGATGAGAAACTCTTCCATTGCCGATTTCACCAAAGGTTGCCATAATACCAACAAGTCGTTGATCCCTGATTTGGCGTAAAATATCCGATCACGATTCTTTAGTTTAACTCAAAAAACTGGGTCGCCAAGGCCAAGTTAACCCACCGATATCACTGCAGTAAACCCAAACAAATGGTCCCGACGAAGTATTTGACGCTATTGTATAGTGGAGAGTGCGTTGGCTTACTTTATCGCCTAAGCGCCATTCTGAATACCTAAATAACTAACTAACTCCCTGGCACTACAGTCCATGCTGGACCATGGCCTCTCTTACAATACGACTCCAAAGCCGCCTGTCTTTGAATATCTAAATAATAACTATAATAATAAAAACTCGCTTTTCTTACCTGTGAATGAAATTACTACCACCTTGTGTAAATTCCGATCACGTGATGCAGCCTATATCTGCGCAAACTATAATTTTTATTTCTATATTTAATGAACGCTTTTTACTTTTTAAGGAATAAATTGATGCGTTTAACATTGAACTAACGTTGCCTGAGCGTTTTATTTGGGCTTACTGGGGTCATTTGGCGACTTCCTTCATTTTATATAACGCCCCAAGAATCTCTATCTTATTCTAACTCTATGGATTCACTACAGAAGCTGAGAAATAGGTAAAAAAAAAAAAACTACAAATATTCCGTGAGTTTTTTTCAAATTTAGGACTTCCTCCGTTACCCCTCTAACGTTTAGTGTGTTCAGTCTTACTTGCCTTCTGAATCGCGGGCAAATTTGTATGGCTGTTTAATCTGCATAAATTTTAAATCAACCTTATTTCAAATAAAATATTCGTTTAAAAAATGATAATTATTTTTATTTCTGAGGAGAAAACTTAAAGAACATATCCGATTGAAAAAAAGTGCATTGTGAATAAAAATGTATTAATTTTAAAATTTTGGAACTTTAGACTTTTAAAAGAAAACGGGTATAAAATACTGAAAAAAATCAGGTCTGACTACCCGGGCAACTTGGCGGTTTTCTGACGGCTTTGAATGCGCCAAGCATCTACGCATCTTCTCCTTAACTTCACGGATTCACTACATAGTCCAGTCAAAATAGACATTTCAATTAACAAAAATTCGCACCCAGCTAAATTTTGGTATATATCTTTGGTACACTATTATTAGTAAAATATCAAAAGTCCCCACCGATCCCACGTCTGCGTTTTCCGCCATCTTGAAAAAACGTTCGAAATTTCGCCCATTTTCCAGTTTTTGGCCTATAACTTTTTTCCTAAGCATTTTTGAATACAACTGTTTGACACAAAGTTGTAGAAAACAAAATTTTCTTCAAAATAGGTACGAAAAGTTTTTATGTACGACAATTAGTTAAGGAGCTACGAAGCAGCAAAAAGGGTGTAAAATCGAGTGTTTCGAAAAAATATTACGTTCTAACGACTTTCTATAGCCGTAACTCACATAAAACTTCATTTGATCAATAAACAATGATTTTACAAGTTGTAAAAAATTTAATTTCCTATAAAATACACTTATCAAAAATAAGTTTTTTACATATTCCAAGAGGATAGGTTAAATTTACACAAACCCAAAAAAGGTTCTATTTTCACCCGACGATACACTGTTTTATTTTTTTGAAGGTAGCTCTTTCCCATTCCATTTTTTACTATTTTTGTGAATGCAAAACTTGTGGAAAATAATTTTTTCTATAAAATGGTTCTGTTTTGTGTTCCATGCGATAAAATGTAACGGAGCTATGGTGTTCGAAAAATGGCATAAAATCTTGAATTTCGCCAAAAGAGTTTTTTACCACTTCAAATCCCAATAACTAAAACAAAAAACTTCATTTTAGTGGAACATAATTATTGTGGAACTTGAAGGCATCATCTTTTATTATATTGGTACGGTCTTAAAAGTTATTTTAGATTCAATACCAAAGAATTTTGGTATATTTTTCGAAAAACATGAGTAGGAGCCGTTATATGTTTTGTCAAAGACAGAAAGGAAGGGAAATAATTTTAGCCCCAAAGATCTTACGATATCTATGCTTTTTATAAAAAATATATTTTAGATATCGTTGCATAGTTGCTATTGATTATGGATATCTACTCCACAAAATGGTGTGGAATCGAAACTTGACGTTTTCTGAAATTTACACTCATTATCGGAAGTACAAATTTTCAAGCATTATGGCTCTACGGTAATTGTTGCATTTGATGGCTATCACGTCCGGTCAAAATAGACATTTTAATTTAAAAAAATCGCATACAGCTAAATTTTGGTATAGGTCATTGGTACACTATTATAGCGTAGAAAAAAGTCCTCACCTATCCCATGTCTGCTAAAAAATTTATTGTAATTCAATGTTCACAAATACAGTCCAACCTCGATAACTCGACTTCCTATAAGTCGAAAAATCCATTAAGGTGGCCAATCAGCTTTGACAGCAAGTTTCTGAAAATTATATTCCAACCATATCGTTGGATTAGAATTTCTTTGGATTCTTTTTGAATTTGTGGAAAATTATAGTAAAATTTGCTTCAAAAATTACGCTTACATCAAAACATTATATCTTAAAAAAAATTTCATCGTTTAAATTTAAATATGCACAACAAACATTAATATAGGTCATGAACTAAAAGCATTAAGATATCAGCTCACAAATTTTTTTATAGGCGAAAGTTTGAAGCATTACATCGAAAACACATAGGAACAAGAGAGTAACAAGCATATAAATAGTTTTAAAATATCCAATTCTTAATTTTACACGATTCTAGTTCAAAACCTTCTTCATACTGTTACAAAACTACTCTAAAAATGTGGAAGCAATTGATAATAAAGAACTTCAGTTGTTATGTTTTGCGTGATGCGTTTTGAAAAAAAAAATGCAAAAACAAACAAAAGCTTTAAAGTGCTATAACTTCGGTTCTATTAAAAACTAGAAACTAAAATGAAACAGATTAAGAATGCTAACCGTTTATTTTATATTAAAATGCAAAAAAAAAAAACAAATTTTTGATATTTAGTCGATTTTTGCTGAAAAAAGGTAATCGGATATCTTAACTCGAACTTTTAGTCGAGTCTCGGATCATTTCTATACTTTTCTTTAAAAAACTGTCTCGATAACTCGAAGTGAACATCAACCGGTCGAGAAGGAACCATTCATTAGAATACAGCCAAAATGACTTACCCAGCAGGAATATATCAACTGAATCATCTGCAATAATTTGAACCCAGAAGACTGGGGTTGGAAATTAGTAAATGATATTATGGGGCCAATTCAAACTTTACTACCAGCTGCTCCAGAAAAACTGCTTAACATACAATATTTTATAATTGTAAAAAGGGTTGTAGTGCAAACTGTGGCTGTAAGAAAGTCGGATTATATTGTTCTTTAGTATGTACCAATTGCCATGACCAATCTTGTTTAAATGTTGATTCAAATGCAACATATGAGGATTCTTATATGGGAGATAACCGATGCATCTTTACGTGAACTATTCCTAGATCTTCAGCAAGAGGAAGAAGATGAAGAAGAAAGCGAAGACATTTTTGTTGACATTTGCGTTGAAGAAGGATTTGAAGATTATCTATCAGATTAAAATCTTCCCAAAATTAAAAAATAATTCTTTTTATTTTATTCATGACTAATTGTACCATTTTTATTAAATAATTATCTAATATAACTAATAGAAAATACAACTGAATGCACGAATTCCACTTGATAAGACTGTTTATTTTTTGAAACCTAGTAATACTCATGAATAATCAAAAGTATAATCATAGAAGAATTTATCTGCTTATCCAAAATGTCAAAATCATATCTTTTTTTTTTCTGGATGTGCAATAACTGGCTGCGATACTACGTCAGCATTCAGCAATGTTCAAAAGGGGTAAAACATCAGTATTTAAATTGGTTGAAAAACGTAATGAACGTAACGTAAAGCAGTGTACAATAGAAAATTAATCATTTTCTATTATACTCTTTAAATTATTTTTTTCATAGTTCAATTAGTAGATGTTCCTTAAACTAAAAGTATTTTTATTCAAACTATTTGTTGAAATGAAATTGAAATCTTTTATCAAAATCACATGTATTTTTCATTTGAATAAATAAACATCTTCGTTTTTTTTTTAATATACCAAAATTCTTTGGTATTGAATCTAAAATAACTTTTAAGACCGTACCAATATAATAAATGATGATGTCTTCAAGTTCCACAATAATTATGTTCCACTAAAATGAAGTTTTTTGTTTTAGAAATTGGGATTTGAAGTGGTAAAAAACTCTTTTGGCGAAATTCAAGATTTTATGCCATTTTTCGAACACCATAACTCCGTTACATTTTATTGCATGGAACATAAAACAGAACCATTTTATAGAAAAAATTATTTTCCACAAGTTTTGCATTCACAAAAATAGTAAAAAATGGAATGGGAAAGAGCTACCTTCAAAAAAATAAAACAGTGTATCGTCGGGTGAAAATAGAACTTTTTTTGGGTTTGTGTAAATTTAACCTATCCTCTTGGAATATGTAAAAAACTTATTTTTGATAAGTGTATTTTATAGGAAATTAAATTTTCTACAACTTGTAAAATCATTGTTTATTGATCAAATGAAGTTTTGTGTGAGTTACGGCTATAGAAAGTCGTTAGAACGTAATATTTTTTCGAAACACTCGATTTTACACCCTTTTTGCTGCTTCGTAGCTCCTTAACTAATTGTCGTACATAAAAACTTTTCGTACCTATTTTGAAGAAAATTTTGTTTTCTACAACTTTGTGTCAAAAAGTTATATTCAAAAATGCTTAGGAAAAAAGTTATAGGCCAAAAACTGGAAAATGGGCGCAATTTCGAACGTTTTTTCAAGATGGCGGAAAACGCAGACGTGGGATCGATGGGGACTTTTGATATTTTACTTATAATAGTGTACCAAAGATGTATACCAAAATTTAGCTGGGTGCGAATTTATGCAAACCTACCCCTATTTTTTTGTCTATTTTGACCGGACTAACAGAAGCTGAGAAGTAAACTAAGAAAAAAACTAAAAATATTCTGTGAGTTTTGTCAAATTGAAGACTTCCTCCTTTACCACCCTTTTCTCCGAATCAACAAGACCCGGTTCGCTGATCAATCCATGGATTTCCGTATTGCCTGGGGTGGTGGTAAAAATAACCTGGTGCTCTCTTCACACCTGTTATTTTTTGTTGATGATGATTCTCAACCCTTTCGGTCCCAGTGATGCCATTTTTCACTATCTTGTTTCTGATCATAATTAAAAATAATAATGGAGCTTACATCTATTGTGATTAATAAAGAATCGAATGATGTGCTTTTTGATAATTTTTGATATCATAGATGATAACTTTTGATATCATAAAGGGCAATGGACGATCAGAATTTTTTTTTTTGAAGTGATGATGCCGAATTGTCATTGGGACTGAAAGGATTGAAACGTTATTTGAAGCAAGTCAGATAAGTTACATTGAGTTGTTGGCATACAAAATAAGAGTATGTTGTAGTAAAAATAAGAAAAAAGACAGAATGAATTGTAATCTTTTAATTCTTATTGAAGGTTATCCTGCTGATTTTATTATTTAATTATGCCGTAAATTGATGTTTTCTTTTATTTGCAATATCCTTTTCAATGTTCATTTCAGTAATTGATGCTTAAATCAATTTAAATTAGAGTTTGAGGTTAAACAAATTGTTCTAATGCATAAACTCGTTTTCACTTCATGGTATTTAAATTAAAGGAAAAAAAGCTTTTAACTTCTACAAAAATGCACGCATCTTTACTTCATTTTCATTACACAGGGAAAGGATAAAGCCAATGCTTAGTGAAATTATTCGGCACCATAAACATATTTTTTCTTTAAAATTAGCGAACTTCAAAATTAACAGTTCTTCACCATGTCTTAGAACACAGACTCCACCAATTCGGGACCAAAAGGGTGAATGTAAAAAAAAGAAGCTGCTTGGATGTATAGAGGCTGACTTCAAAACAGACTGATTTGCTATGGAAAATACACAGAGCTGATATCTAGGGATATGTACCCTATCCTGAGGCGACAAGCTTACATATGCTAGGGAGGACTCGATGGCTTTAGGGGCTAGGGTCGGTTTATTGTTCTTTTAAAAAGTGAATGCTGATTCTGGGATTATCTTTAGAGCGCTGACTTGTACAAGATGTTTGAACGAATAACATATTGATTTGCGAAGAAGCATTAGTATTTATTAAGGATTGTGGTTAGTTGAATTAAATTCATACTTAATCTACACAAAGTCTTTTTTTTAATCTACTCAAAGTCTACAATTAGAACCACAGTCAAGTGACGAGCTAACCCCTGAGTATTAACAAAAAAGAACTTGTAAGCGTGACATTGTGAGGCGTCGTACTTTGAAGCCAATTTAACTTGTATTTTTTCTACACGGTGTATACTTTGTCAGACCTTTGGATGCCCAGACCATTTTAAAAGTCTACACTTTTTTTTGACAATACCAACACGTACCAAAAATTTTTTGCTCCACATTTTTTTTACATTATAAAAATTAGCAAACTTAAAAAAAAAAGTTATTTGCCATGACCAAAATTCCACTTCGGGACCAAAAGGGTGAATGCAAAAAAAGAAGCTTCTTGGATGTATAGAGGCTGACTTCCAAACAGACTGATTTGCTATGGAAAATACACAGAGCAGATATCTAGGGATATGTACCCTATCCTGAGGCGTCAAGCTTACATATGTTAGCGAGGACACGATGGCTTTCTGGGCTAGGGTCGGTTTTTTGTTCCTTTAAAAAGTGAATGATGGTTCAGGGATTATCTTTAGAGCGCTGACTTGTACGAGATGTTTGAGCGAATAACATATTGATTTGCGAAGAAGCATTAATATTTATTAAGGATTGTGGGGTTAGTTGAATTCAATTCATACTTAATCTACACAAAGTCTTTTTTTAATCTACTCAAAGTCTAAATTTAGAACCACAGTTAAGAACCTGAGTAGGCACCCAAAAGAACTTGTAAGCGCGACATTGTGAGGCGTCGTACTTTGAAGCCGATTTAACTTTTATTTTTTCTACACGGTGTATATTTGGTCAGACCTTTGGATGCTCAGACCATTTTAAAAGTCGACACTTTTTTTTTGACACGACCAACACGTACCAAAAGATTTTTGCATCACATTTTTAAAAAAATATATTTTATAAAAATTAGTGAACTTAAAAAATAACAGTTCTTCGCCATGACCAAATTTAACCTTTGGGACCGAAAGGGTGAATGTAAAAAAAAGAAGCTGCTTGGATGAATAGAGGCTGACTTCCAAACAGACTGATTTGCTATGGAAAATACACAGAGCAGATATCTAGGGATATGTACCCTATCCTGAGGCGACAAGCTCACAGATGTTAGGGAGGACTCGATGGCTTTAGGGGCTAAGGTCGGTTTATTGTTCTTTTAAAAAGTGAATGCTGATTCTGGGATTATCTTTAGAGCGCTGACTTGTACAAGATGTTTGAACGAATAACATATTGATTTGCGAAGAAGCATTAGTATTTATTAAGGATTGTGGTTAGTTGAATTATATTCATACTTAATTTACACAAAGTCTTTTTTTTTTCATTTACTCAAAGTCTAAATTTAGAACCACAGTCAAGTACCTGAGTAGGCACCCAAAAGAACTTGTAAGCTCGACTTTGAAGCCGATTTAACTTGCATTACTTCTACACGGTGTATACTTTGTCAGACCTTTGGCTGCACAGACCATTTTAAAAGTCAACATTTTTTAAATTTTTTTTTGACAATGCCAACACGTACCTGCATCTCATTTTTTAAAAATATATTTTATAAAAATTAGCTAACTTAGAAAATAACAGTTCTTCGCCATGACCAAATTTAAACTTTGGGACCAAAAGGGTGAATGTAAAAAAAAAGAAGCTACTTGGATGTATAGAGGCTGACTTCCAAACAGACTTATTTGCTATGGAAAATACACAGAGCAGATATCCTGGGATATGTACCCTATCCTGAGGCAACAAGCTTACATATGTTAGGGAGGACTCGATGGCTTTCTGGGCTAGGGTCGGTTTATTGTTCTTTTAAAAAGTGAATGATGGTTCAGGGATTATCTTTCGAGCGCTGACTTGTACAAGATGTTTGAATAAATAATGTATTTACTTGCAAAGAAGCATTAGCAGTTGAGGATTGGGGTTAGTTGAATTAGCTTCATATTTAGTCTACACAAAGTCTTTTTTTAATCTACTCAAAGTCTAAATTTAGAACCACAGTCATGTGACGTGCTGACACCTGAGTAGGCATCCAAAAGAACCTTTAAGAGCGACATTGTGAGGCGTCGTACTTTGAAGCCGATTTAACTTGCATTTTACACGGTTTATACTTTGTCGGACCTTTTGATGCTCAGACCATTTTAAAAGTCGACACTTTTTTTTTGACACTACCAACACGTACCAAAAGATTTTAGCTCCACATTTTTTTACTTTATAAAAATTAGCAAACATAACAAATAACAGTTCTTCGCCATGGCCAAAATTTAACTTTGGGACGAAAAGGGCGAATGTAAAAAAGAAGCTTCTTGGATATATAGAGGCTGACTTCCAAACAGACTGATTTGCTATGGAAAATACACAGAGCAAATATCTAGGGATATGTACCCTATCTTGAGGCGACAAGCTTACATATGTTAGGGAGGACACGATGGCTTTAGGGGCTAGGGTCGTTTATTGTTCTTTTAAAAAGTGAATGCTGATTCTGGGATTATTGGGCTTTTGAGCTTTAGATCCCTCGATCGTAGAAGGTGTTTGAATGAATAAGTTAAATACTTGTGAGTAAGTACTTATTAAAGATTTGCAAGGGGTTTCTTATAGAATAATGGAATATTTTCAGTAAAACAAAAATAGCTTCGAATTTATTTTTTCTCGCTATAAAATACTATTTTTTCTAAATTAAATTAAATATTAATATATGCCATTGGATTTTAATAATACAATGTATATGTAGTTTTAGCTACGCTATGTAAATCCAAAATTTTGAAATAATAAAAATATCAATACTATACATAAAAGTTGGTTTGATTGATTTTTGTTATATTGAGCACAGAAAGCACTTTAATATCAAAACATTCTCACAATAATTTTTTTTGTATTTGTGACGAAATTGCGGAAGTAAGGTTCAAAATTTAATTTTAGTTATCTAATACATCCTGAAGTTTTATCTCCACCATTTAAATCTAAAACACTTAAATGATAAAAATACCGATTGCCATGAATTGTGTTACATGATTTTTATTATTTCGACAAATTATATTTGAGTAAAAATAACAGCAAAGAAGTGATAGATTTTTAACTTTTTATTGATTGATTGAACTTTCGTAAAGCATAATACACAAATATTCATAAAAAATATTTAAAAGTTTATAAAAACGATAACATGGTGTTTAAAATAAACCATACCTCTCATTGATTAATTAGCGAAGTCGATGAATCTGTAGAACTTGTTTTCCTACTACTAAACAACTTCGACAATGAAAACAACACATAGTATTAAATTGGAGAAACATTTTTGCACCCTGTAGAACCGGTTCCTCTATGTTAAGACATATAAGGCAGAAAAGCAACATTCAGAATGTTGTCTTATTTTTTTATGTCAAAATTCTTTTTGTAACAATTGTGATGCAGTTAGCACATATTTCTTTTCAGTCAGCAGGTCCTACTAATTTATAGTTTTTAGATTTTATTACTATTGTGGCAAAATGTATATAAAAAAAATTAAGTTTCGCTTCAGTTTTATCATTTTTAAAGCATCACTAATATTAAAGAATAAAATTGTCGAATACATTTAAGAGCTAATCCACTAAATTACCTAATGCAAGACATAAATTTATTTTCATGCAATATTAATTTATCAATTCTCAACATTCAACTTACACTGATTCCTTACCTCCCTTAAAAAAAAAACTATTATTTTATGCACATAAAAATACTGTAATCAATAGAATACTGTAATCATCAAGAATTTAAAAATCCCAAATTTGCACTTATAACAATGCGAAGCATAAATTATCTATTACATAATTTATGTGTCGCATTGTTATAAGAGCTATTTTGGGTATTTGTCTAGTAACTATACAATAAGTCTTTTAAGAATTAATATTAAAAGAGTATAAAAGAAAAAGAAATATTCTCTTCTAACTCCATAAAACATCATTCTATTTGTCTTAAGGGGGAATGGTTGCGCTGGACCGGGGCTCTAAACTCAACTGTCTCAATGTTAATCTAATGGGAAAAATTATTTTTTCTGCCACATTTCTCCGGCGGCCGTATCGAATATTTTTGCAAGCTGTTTTTTTTAAATAGTAAATGCAGATAACTTACAGGTATCTATAATCCAACTTTTTTTTTAAACTGCTTCGAATACTTTTTGTAAAATTATTTATTTAAAATAAAAAAAAAAAGAAAAATCTAACCAATTTCAAAATGTGGGATCATCGGGACCTGTAGGCCAGCTACATTTATCACATAAAAATCCGTTTGTAAAAATATTCAATACAGCCGGAGAAATGTGGTAGAGAAAATATATTTATCTTCATTGGATCAACACTGATGCACTTTACTTTGGAGAACCGCGATCCAGCGTGCTCGATCCCCCTTAAGTGTGTCTTTTTTTTATTCAGTGTTCGTATATCTTTAATTTTCTTCGGTACTGAAGCTTAAGTTAAACGTTTAGCAACTGAATAATGAAAGTATTCATAATTATTATATAATTTTTCATGTAAAATGTTTTCTTAATTTTCACAAAAGTAAAATCCTTTATGAAAATTCAAGCTTCATAAATTATGATATTTAAATATTTTTCCATCTGTATTTAAATATGTCTTTCTTTAAATTTCGTTAAGAAAACTATTTTAAAATATACTCGTATTATCATTTATGTAAAGCATAATAATTATATAAAGGTTCAAACTCATGCTAAATAAAATCGATCGGCTATAGTTTAAAAATTTTGAGATGTTTTGATATTAGGCTTTTTTTAAGGGCGTATTTCTGTTTGTCTGATTTTCTTAAAATGATTACCTATGTTTTATATTTTGCAATGTTACAAGTGATATTTCGAGTTTTTCTTCTCATGATTAATAAATCTTTCCACGAAGAAGTGCGGAAGGTTAAACAAATCTCTTTACCTATTCCACAAAGCTTGGAGATTTGGAGAAAGTAATCATGAATATTAGACGATGTTTCATGTAAAATATTTTCTTAATAAGATGAACAACTAAGAGCTTAATGAAAGTTTTTTCACATCTTAAATTATGATATTTAAATATTTTTTCTTACGTTTCCTATTTAAAAATTTCTTTAGGGCTTATTCCTAACACTTCTAGTAGATTTCGGTTAGAAACAATACTCATAAATATATTATTAAATCATTGATCTCGAAAAATAGTATTATAAGGTTCAAAGCCATACTAAATTAAACGAGTGTATTTAGGGTCTTTAATAGTAAATTTAAGATACAAAGATTTTGGCTCGCAAGTAATTTAACATGTTTATCTCTTTGTATTCTACGTTTACATAATCGCAACGAAATTGCAAATTACAACAATATATTAAAGAAAACTTTAGAATATCATTAGATAAAATAAAATATTTGAATATTTGTAGATATTTAACAATAATGTTTCGTATTTATAGTTATTTTTACAACTATAATTTTCGTTATCATTAATATACTATAATTGATTTTGTTATTATTATTATTGTTGTTGTTGTTATTGTTTTTATTGTAGTTTTTTGTGTTGTTGTTACTGTAATTGTTATTGATTTATAATTATTGTTATTATTACAATTATTATTATTATTATTACTATTACTATTATTATTATTATTTTACTATTACTATTACTATTATCATCATCATCATCATCACCATCACCATCACAATCATTATTATTATTATTATTATTATTATTATTATTATTATTCATTTCATGAGGGCACCTATATATTTTTTCAATCGATGTTTTTATTTACGATATTTATTTAAAATATTTTTGTCACTTATCAATTTGGTTCATAGCTTATATATCATTTGATGGTTCACAGCTTTTTTTTATTACTTCCATTTTTGAATAAAAATCTCTGGTTCATTTTAATTTACGTTTCTTCATTTATGAAAGTAAATTTTTATAAGTTGGTCAAAATACATATTACATACAATTTTGACGTTAGTGGGGTACATAAAAAAATAAAATAAGCCTCTTATATATATCACGTTTAGTAGAAGTAGAATGTTCATAAGATATTTTAGGTTTCATTATGGAGCAACGCGCAAATCATCACAGTAAAAACCGTTCTCTCTATTATAGCAGCTGGGTGCATTATTCAGGGTACACTCGTGCAACTCCGGTTACATAAAACTAGTTTATATTAAAGAACATGAAACATTAATGTAGACACTTTATAAAGATATTATATGTGTTACATGGGAATTTCATGAGGGACAAACTCAACAAATATTCCCAATGAATAATATAAAAATAGTCCTCGAAAGTCAATTAGTTTTGCCGTCAGACCACAAAACACATTGGTTGTTTCAATAAGGCACTTCCTAAGCGAAGTAAACATAAAAAATTCATTGTTGAAACGAAGCGTTGTGGGTGCGCAAAGTAATGTTTCGGTTGTGCGCTGAAAACAGTTCGTGCTGTGTTTTGTTATGTAAGGTTGAATTATCGTAGCACTAGAACAATACGTTGGATGTTGGCAACGGGAGTCATATTTTATAACCACACTCAAGTGGCGAATCAACACCTTAGTAGGTACCCAAAACAACTTTTAAATGGGCGACATCTCATACGGAGGCGTCGGGACTTAACAACATTTAATAGGCCGGGACATATGTTTACATTTTAGCTGCACATACCGTTTATATGGCGGCAGTTATTTTGAAAATACCTGGATTCGTACCTTGGACCTTTCGCTAGCAAATCAATCACCTTACCGACTGGGCCCCTAAAACCACTAAGTTTTGTTCGCTTAAAATGTTCCTACAAAGTTATGTCAACTCAAGGTTAATCTTCTTTTAACCAAGGTAAATATGTATGATTATTTTCCCTGAATATGTTTAAAATAGTTTTTTTAATAACGTATTAGTATAGGGGAAGGTGGGTTCCCTCGGACCTATTTTGACTTTTCAATTCTTAATTTCTTTATTACTTGCAAAAAGTGAATAAAAATATTTTTACTAAATACTTTATGTTGTTATATACAACATATACTTGTTTTAACATGTTATTTAAATTATTTCAACTATAAAAAAATAAATACAGAAAATTGTAATTAGGACCAAGGTACACCACCGGCGGTGTACCTTGGTCCAACTGGTAGTGTACCTTGGACCAACTATTAACAGGTAGAGAGACTCGATTTACAGTCCGAAAACCAATATTTATTAGCCACATAAAATTCAAAAATACATTTTACAACCTATTCTTATTTCTAGCCAAGATTGTAGTAATTGGTTATGTTAGGTCAATTGGCTTAGTAAGGGGTTTTATTGCCTTAGTTTTTTTTAGTTCCCTTTTGGCTTTTTCAGCTGCAATGCGATCTTTTTCAGGTGTATCCGTTAAAATGCAGCATACAATTTAAACTGTCATTTGGTCATTTCATGTCATAGAAAAACATTTGGCTATCTTTCCGTCATAAATTTGAAAAAACAACTCAAATATTTTCTCCTATGTTTATACAACTAGGCCAAAACGTAAAAAGGATGTTCTGCTTAGATATTTATTATAAAAAACATATTTTTAGATGCACATGCAATAATTATTTTCTATATTATGTCAATATGGTTAAAATTTTATAGGCCTACCATAGATCTAAATAATTAACTACAGAAAAATTATTTGTCACACCATATAAATTTTTTTTGCAAATTTCCATTCTACATAATTTTACACATCAGGGTTGCATTTTAATAGCTTAAAATACTTAATTTCTCAAAGGAAAAAATTAACTTGAAATTTAAAAAGGGTGTTCAACAATCTGAAGTACATAAGACCTATAGTAGTGTACCTTGGACCAGTCCAAGGTACACTACCTGTATTAGGTTCGAGGTACACCACTTGGATATTAAAAACAAAATAGTTAATCACCATGTTAAGGTTAGACTTAACTTAATTTCAAGCACACAGTTTTATAACTAAAACTTTGCTTTATATTGCATAACCATCGTTTCTGAATAAACACTACATTTTTGAGCATAAAAATACACTAAAGAATCTGACAAAAATTTACTTTTGAACTGTGAATTTAGTTTTTCGAAACCTCTATAATAAATTGACCTTTTAAACAAACAGATAAAACTTCACTGAGACCCTTGGTAGCAAATACTTTAACTGCATATGGTGTTGTTTCAATATCTAAGCAGATCGAGCTAGAATCATCATAGGTTCGAGGTACACATATGTCCAAGGTACACCACTTACCCCTACAAATCCAAAATGATATTTATTTTTGAAAATAATTTAAAATCTTTTGAAAGATGAAAAAATTAACCTATCAATACAGATTTATTGATTATAAATACTTTAAAAATAACCTATTGTTTTTCCTAAAAAGATTAGTGAACAAATTACGGAAAATGCAAGGTATGACTCTTAAAAGGGTTTAAATTTGAGGAGCACATATCTGTTGCTGTACATTTCTGGATATAGTTTCAGCAAGAAAACTTGAAGCCACAGTGTAATGTACTCATCTAAATCTACGTAAGAAACTAATCAATTGATCTTTATTTGTAATTTTATTTCATAATGCCCACATAAACGAGTCTGCTGATATTCTGGCAAAAGTAGTAAGGAAACTCAACAATGACGTTCTACCCCAAATCACTCAACTCAGTGGCCAAAGTAAATTTTAACAGCAAAAGTATTAAAATTAAACACCAAATCTTCGAATTAAATACAGATAAGTGAACAGCGAACACCCTAACTAGATTAAGAACAGGCCACTTCAAATGGATGGCAATACAAAAAGAAGGAACCAGGAAATACTCCAGCTGCAGAAACTGCCCCGACTTCGAAACTGGATCCAAAACATATTTTCTCTTGTCCAGCCATCCTGGCAAAATTGCAGCAAATCACCAACTCGCCCTACGAAGACCTTTATGAGGACCACTTTCTGCAGGTCACTAACGTAGTCTATGAGACCTTTGGTTCCAGATAATCCTTGTTCATAGACACGACATTATCATCATCATTTCATAACGCCACAGTAAGTAAATGTGTAACAGAAGTTGCGGCATTAAATAATATTTTATTAAAATTTACTGTAGTTGTAGTCCTTCAATAGAACTAAATATCTCCAACGACTGGCAATACGAGACCGACATTTTTGCCCCCCCCCCTCCCCCCGTTTGAACTTGTTTCCCTACGATAAGATATTAAAGAAAGGGGAAACAACATTTAGTAAGCTCCAAATTCTTTCCGATGGAATAATTGGTTAAATCATTTTGACAGGAAGCAAAAGTAACTGCAGTTTTTGAAGATACGCTGTAAATATTTGGAGCAACGTTACTTCAACTGTATGGAGTTATACAAAAATCTGCAAAAAACTTCTCATTGGTATAACCTTACTAAAAAACTTCCACACCAAATATGAATGATCTCTCTGAAATGGGTGAAGCATATTATTCATTGAAAGCAAACTTAAAAGAAATTAAGCTAATTTAAAGCGATACCTATATAGATAATAGCAGTCTTCCCAATACCACCTAGATTAGAAGGCCGAAGAACTAAGCAACACAATGTCACACTAGTAGACCAATTTCGATTTGTTGACCAACAACATCGTACCTTTAGATGACGTTGCATCTTGATTCATCTTTTCTTTAAAATGTATTCAAATACAAGATCTAGTCACGAATGATCATTGGTCAAAACCACAGAATCGGTCCACTAATATGACGTCAAGCATTTCGTTCGCCGGCCTTCTAATCTAGGTTTTATTGGTCTACCACAGTTACTACTAATAGCACACGACAAAAATAACATTATGTTTGTAGTTTACCATCATTTTGAAGGTAAAAAAAGTTCCCAGCGAGACACTATCCCAACCAAGGTAAGGAATCCCGGGGCCTTTTGCCGTGATTTCAACTTCCTTAAAGATTCATATTGTCAGGAGCGTCCCGATAAGTGATCAGGGTTTTATGCTTTTTTTCCTCGTTCTTTTCGCAATATCATAGAACATGAAAAATGCATCGCGTTACCGCGGAGGAAAATAAGCTCGGTTGGAAAAGTTAGAAAATATTTTTTCATTGTGCTTCATGTTGAAAAGTGCCTCAAGTCAGAAAATCTAGTTTCGGATTCAAACGAATGGACAATGAGGTTTGCCGCCCCGGTGGCACAATCGTTAGGATGCTAGCCTTTGGAGCTGCTGGGGTCGGGCTCGAATCCCGGTCAGGCATGGATGTTTGTGACCGTCAATAAATGTTGTTATTTGTCTATGTGGTTGTGTTGTGCTTTCTTTGTGTGTCTCATATGCTTGTAACTCTTTCTGTGTTTGTCCCACTTGACGAAAGCTTATAAGCGGTTCTCTGAACAAGCACACAAGCTGTATATACACTGCTCAAAACAATTAGGGGAGCACTTTTTAATTCCAACTTTAACCTCTCTCCCAACTTTTTAATTTTTATCCTATACATCTAAAATTTGTTAAATAGGTTCACTATGCATTCGAAATGAAATAGTAAAAAACAGGAAAAATTTTTAAGTTTTTAATATTTAAATTTAAAAGGGAGAAATGGAATAATAACTTTTTAATAAATAATAACAATAATTTTTCCAAAACTTTTTTTGTTAAAAATAGTTGAAATATATTTTTAAACATCTAAAAAATGCAAGCATGAAAAATTTAAGGTCAATTTATTTTCTAAAACTGTTTTAAAGTGAAATTTATTTTACCATATTTTTCATATTTTCATTAGAATAAAAAAAATTAAATTCTTCAAAATACGTTATTCTTACATCTAACGGTGTATCTAACGATACATAAGTGGCGAATTTAACTTAGTCAGAAAAAAATCACAAGCTGATGATTCCCAATGGAATCATTGGGAGCGAAAGGTTTTAAAACATGCCCTCCCCTAATTGTTTTGAGCAGTGTAGTTTCGGATTCAAACGAATGGAAAATGCGGTTTGCCGCCCCGGTGGCACAATCGTTAGGATGCTAGCCTTTAGAGCTGCTGGGGTCGGGTTCGAATCCCGGTCAGACATGGATATTTGTGACCGTCAATTAATGTTGTTATTTGTCTATGTGTTTGTGTTGTCCTTTCTTTGCGTGTCTCTTGTGCTTGTAAAAGCTCTTTCTGTGTCTGTCCCACTTGACGAAAGCTTATAAGCGGTTCTCTGAACAAGCACACAAGCTGAAATATATCTGTTCCTTACCGTACCATACCAATGGGGGTTGTTTAAATATGAATCTGGCAAAAGCTCTGCGGTTTTGTTTTCCTTACTCTCGAATTGCTTTTGTTATGCTGACCACAAACGCACTAACCTGAATATAGGTCTACCTACCAACCAAATTAGTCAAAACAAAGGTTATTTGAGAGTAAGGAAAACAAAGCTACACAGCTATACCTCTCCCGATCTTAAGTTTTCAGTATACAAATGTTCTACGAGAAAGAGGGTAAATAGTTCTCATTTTTGAGGAGGAGAATCGAATACAAAAAGGTATTTAACATTCAATAAACAAATCTACTTGTTATTTCAAGACATAAATTTATTATTTTTATTAGTTTAGCTTCAGTTTGAGTGTTATTTTAATTATTTTTTTCCTTCGATTTTGACGTAACAGGGCGCATGAATATCAGGGTCAAATTATCAACCAATCGGAGCAGGCGAAGCTTCGGCGCCAGGCGCGTTGTTTACGCAAATTCTTCCGCGTAGTACATTTCTCTGCTGCAAACTTACTGTCGGTTTTGGTATAGTGCGAGATTCGCCGTGAAACAAAACCATTGGAACATGGCGGAGTTTGATTGCGTGAGAAGACAATGTTTGACGTACTGTGACGTCACCATAGACGTAGTTGATACAAGCTGGACGAATTAGATGTCGGGTGTTTGTTTTTGTTGTTGTTGGGTATGAAACAAGGTTTGACGTGGATGTGACGTTACCGTAGGCGGGGCCATTCAAGTTGTCCCTTAGGTGTAATAAGCTTAGAATAAAGGTTAGCAGTTCGCAATCATTTATAGGTCCTCATCAAAGGTTAGATAAGGTCGAACATCAGGAACGGATATTTTGCGTTTAGTAAGCATTTTGGATTGTGGGTATTACAAAAAAAAGTCATTTTTTACTATCGTTCCTTTAGTCTATCTGCAATTCTTCTACAGTTCGAAGGAAAAAGATGTCGATTTCAAGGGTGACAATTCTTCACATCCTTCCTTTTTTCCATTTTTCTAATGTTACAATACATTTTCGCCATATATACGGTCCAGTATGTTCACAGTATCATTGTTAAGTCATATGGAGCCTTCACACGAAACGAGAATAAATAATGTAGATGTCAGAGTAAACCGCAAGAGTTAGAGAGCCCTAACTATCTATGGGAAACGTAATTTAATCTCACTAGAGATACACGATTGCCATTGGCTACGGGCGACCTAATTTAGATTAAATTGCGATCTTAAATTTGAGTATTTTTACACTTTTGTAATCTGAGTTTTAGTTACTTACGTGCATCGCAGACGGTAAATACGTACGAGGCAGGCGAGATTTAAGGTATACGTACACCTTACAGAAAGTGAAAAACGACTTAAACATTCAATTTTGTTTTATTTCTTTATAATATGTTCTGTTTAACTAGCTTTCTGATGATACCAATATTATTAAAATCCATAGCTTAGTTTTTGACTTATGATTTTTTTTTTGTAGAAGCACATGTAAATACAATCTAGGGTCTTCTAGTAACTTCAAATTGATTTTTTGAGAAATGTGTTTATTTGCATGTATTGCTTCATCTTGACAAGGATATCTTGAGTTATATTGAATGTTTTTTAATTCTGTTTTCAGTTATGTGATCTGTATTATATAGAGCATGTGATGACCCTCCATTTTATTTGTATCTTTGAAAGAAATGCTTTTAGAAGCATTTAACTTAATTATTTCTTTAAAAAAATCACTTTTTTTTCGGTATCACAAAAAACATTTTTTTAAAATAAGTTCTAGTTTAACCAAGAACTATCTGGAGGTTCACAACATTAAAGAAGGTGTAATAAACAGTTTCCAAAAGAAAATATCGTTTTAAGTCAATTTGAATTAGCAGGAACATTGTCAAAAAATTGTCTAATTACCATACTAATTATTAATTAATAAATATGTTAATTACTTTTTTGAAAAAAAATTACATATAATAGTTAGCCTATGTGTACTTCATCTATGGTATAAATTTAAAAAAATTCCAATGAAAATTTAAAAAAAAAATTGTAAAAGGTGTACGTATACCTTAACTGCAAGAATTTCTCATAGGAAGCCCTCGATACCAGATAGAAATGTAATTCTTTGCCATCGCAATGTGATTGCAAAATTAGGGGGTCTTTTTTACAGTTTAGTAATCTGAGTTCCAGTTACTTATATTTATCTCAGATTGTGAACGTGTAGCCAACCTCCGAGAGCATAAACAGCAAGAGTTAGAGAGCCTTCCGCTACCTTTGGCAAATGTAAGCAATGCCATACAGATCCCAGTCCAGGAACGATCCCGGAGACCCACCTGTACTATTTGCATTGAAAACTCTCTTTTGGACGAGACTTTTATTTTAGGACAACACAAAGTACCAGACAATTTAAATGTAGAATTCTGGAGTTCTAGGACAAAGATGTTAAGCAGTCACAATTTTCTCGAGTTCTGACAAAAACGTCGCCAAAGCCAAAGCCCGAGTTTCACACATTCTTTTTCATTTCAGTTTACAAAAACAAAAACAGTCATTACGAAAAATTATCATTTAAAAGAAAGTCACGTCATTTCACCACCCAATAGTTCCATTTTCCGGCAACACTGATCTCACCTATTTTCCTTTTTCCCCATTTTCCCCAATAAAGACTTATACAATCACTGCCAAAGAAGAAAATATTTTCAACAGAACCACAAAATAATTATTACATCAGCTGTAAATTCACATCACAAGGGGATTTCAGCAATTTTCCCATCACAACCACTATTTGGAGCATTGATTTGCAACTTTTGCGATGCGTCAAACTTATGGTTTTACCACAAAGAAGGTAATTTTACACTCAAATAGTGGTGGCAGCCAGAAAGTTCTCACGCACAACTTATTACAACTTAATTATTACAACTTAGCTATTACTTAGCAACAATTCTTACGCAACTTTGCACTACACTTTTTAACAGTGTATTGTTTTTTAACAGAGTAGTTACCTTTGTACATTACAGATTGTAAATACGTACCTGCCTCCGAGAGTTTAATTCGCATGAGTAGTATCCACAAAACTGAGAGATACGAAATTTTTCAAAAATACGCAAAATTGTGTGAATGTGAAAGTTATTTCACTACTTTAAACGTTTTTGTTTCCTTTCCAAAGTTCCAAGTCGTTTTAAAGTAGATTTCTTAAACTTATTATGTAACCAAAAGAATTGGAATAAAACATTTAAAAAAATTCTTTCAGGTGTTACGGAATATCAAATTAAGAATAAATAAAAGCAGTTGCTTTTTTACCAGTGTAATTACCTTAATTATTTATTTTTGTTTTTGGCTGTACGAGCCGTTTATAGGTCGGCAGTTATTTTGGCGATGCCCGGACCCGAACTTAGGACTCTTCGAATGCTAGGTGAGTGCCTAATCGACTGGGATCAACAGCACGCGCAAGAGTTAGATCTCCCTTGCTACTGATGTAAAATATAATATTTTATCAGCACTGGTAAATGAAGGTTAGGTTGAATTATCGTCTCACTAAATATAAACGAGGGCTATTACCTACATGCGTCCTAATTTCACAAGATTCACACGTGATCTTAAATATGAGTATTTTTACAGTTTAGTAATCTGAGTTTCAGTCACTTTTCTTTATCTCAGACTGTAAATACGTAGCCGACCCCCGAGAGCCTAAACCGCAAGAGTTAGAGAACCCTCCGCTACCTGTGGGAAATGTAAGCAATGCCATAAAGATCTCAGTCCAAGAACGATCCCGGAGACCCAAGAATAAATCCATTTTCCGGCGACACTGACCTCAAATATTTTTCTTTTTTCCCCAATAAAAACTCAAACAATCACTGCCAATGAAGAAAATATTTTCAACAGAACCACAAAATAATTATTACATCAGCTGTAAATTCACATCAAAAGGGGATTTCGGCACTTTTCCCATCACAACTACCATTTGGACCATTGATGTGCGATGCGTCAAAATTATGGTTTTTCCACAAAGAAGGTAATTTTACACTCAAATAGTGGTGGCAGCCAGAAAGTTCTTACGCACAACTTATTACAACTTAATTATTACAACTTAGCTATTACTTAGCAACAATTCTTACGCAACTTTGCACTACACTTTTTAACAGTGTAGTGTTTTTTATCAGAGTAGTTACCTTTGTACATTACAGATACATTGTAAATACGTACAGCTGTGGAAATAAAAAAGTACCCACTTGAGGTTATTTCATCCGTTAGTCATCCTATAGAATCGGACCTTTTTGACATTTTGAACAATTAACATTCTGAGTTAATTGCATGAAACAAAATTTGCATAAGGGGCCGTCTTCATATTAAAAATGTTACTAACTTTAAAATTTCCAATAGTAACACCCCTTTTTGAGTCCATATTTCAAATCTATTACCCATGTTAATACGAAATGCCAAATTTTATTAGTTTTTAAGCATTATTAGGGGAGTTAGAGACGTGCAAAGTTTAGGTCCCATAATGTTAAATGAGTTGCACGTAAAAAACTATCCCAATCTATAAATAATTAAGATAATGAAACGAATTTTTTACTGAAATGAAATTATAATAACCCAAACAAAATGCATTCAATATTGGGGTATTTAAAACAATTTTTATATTTTTAAATAATTATTATATTAATTTTTTAAAAAAATATGAATAGAAACCCCTAAATATTTTTACAGAAATAAATTTAAGACAGGAAATTTAAGCAAAATCCCAATTTTTAAAAAAATTTATTCATAATTTGCTGAGTAAATCACAAAATACTTTTTAATTACCCTTTAGGGGACTGTGTATAAGATTACGTGTGATTGATAAATAAAGACGACCTTGCATGCATACTTGCTTGTCATTTTAGAGATGGTCCCCAAAAGGTCCACAAGTGATTCGATTAAATAGCTCGTCAAATATTCATCCAAATGTAACAAAAACTTAGATTTAAGGGTTTTCAAGAGTGCTTAACATTTCTAAGTTATTAAAATTGGGTGTTGCCATTGGAAATTTCAAAGTTCGTAATATTTTTAATATGAAGACGGCCCCTTATGCAAATTTTGTATCGTGCAATTAAATCAGAATGTTAATTGTACACAATCTCAAAAAGGTCCGATTCTATAGGGTGACTAACGGATGAAATAACCTCAAGTGGGTACTTTTTTATTTCCACAGCTGTACCTGCCTCCGAGAGTATAATTCACATGAGTAGTATCCACAAAACTGAGGGATACGAAATTTTTCAAAAATACGCAAAATTGTGTGAATGTGAAAGTTATTTCACTACTTTAAATGTTTTTGTTTCCTTTCCAAAGTTCCGAGTCGTTTTAAAGTAGATTTCTTAAACTTATTACGTAAAAAAACAATCGGAATAAAACATTAAAAAAATTCCTTCTGGTGTTACGGAATATCAAATTAAGAATAAGTATAAGCAGTTGCTTTTTTACCAGTGTAATTACCTTTGTTAATTTTTTTTTGTTTTTGGCTGTACGGGCCGTTCATAGGTCGGCAGTTATTTTTGCGGTGCCCCGACCCGAACCTAGGACCCTTCGCATGCTAGGCGAGTGCCTAATCGACTGGGATCAACAGCACGAGCAAGAGTTAGACCTCCCTTGCTACTGATGGGAAATATAATATTTTATCATCACTGGTAAATGAAGGAAAGGTTGAATTATCGTCTCACTAAATATACACGAGGGCTATTAGCTACATGCGTCCTAATTTAGATTCACACGTGATCTAAAATATGAGTATTTTTACAGTTTAGTAATCTGAGTTTCAGTCACTTTTCTTTATCTCACATTGTAAATACGTAGCCGACCCCCGAGAGCCTAAACCGCAAGAGTTAGAGAACCCTCCGCTACCTGTGGGAAATGTAAGCAATGCCATAAAGATCCCAGTCCAAGAACGATCCTAGAGACCCACCCAATAAATCCATTTTCCGGCGACACTGACCCGCGCCCAGGGTGACAATTCCTCACATCTTTCCTTTTTCTCCCCTTCAACTCTTTCTTTTTTCCCCCTTTTTCTTATGTTTTTCCCCTTTATCCTATGTCATGATTTTTTTTTTCTATTTCTGGAGTACAGGTGGTGTGTTAGAATTGTATACAACTGATGCATACGGCAATGTTTAAGCCTTACATGTGGCGGCGTTGGGTTTTCTGGCAGGCATATATCTTCATATTTTATGTGCTTCGTAAGAGACTCGCTTTTAAACCTTCGTCAAGTAAGACAGACACACTTTGGAGCTGCTGCGGTCGGGTTCGAATCCCGGTCAGGCATGGATGTTTGTGACCGTCAATAAATGTTGTTATTTGTCTATGTGTTTGTTTCGTCTCTTTCTTTGTGTGTCTCTTGTGCTTGTGTCATTTTAAAAGTCTCTTGTGCTTGTGTCATTTAAAGTCTCAGTGCTTGGCGATCTTGCCCCCCACCAAGAAAGTCATAAGTCATAAGTCAAGACAGACACAACACACATATAAGTGGATCAATATATTTGTTAGAGACAGAGGCCAACTAGAGGATCGCCAGAATTCACTTGTCACCCAGAGGAGAGGTTTTGATTTGGTATGGGAACGGGGAGGATTTTGTGACCACTACGGATTTAACGTGCACCACTCTCCATTAGCGTACACGGGGATCTCTCGAAGGCAGCAGGACTCGAACACCTTAGGGATGCCAGTCTCAGACCTTACCGACCAGGCTATCCCGGCCACAATAAACAGTAAGCATACTTAAAGCTTCATCACGTATATTTTTTGATGCGAAGTTCAAATTTAAGTAGAAACTCTTATTCATAAAACATTAACTCATAGGACAATTTGATGATGATGATTTCGTGTTCATGGATAAAGATTATATTTGACCAAAGGTCTCATAGACTGCTTCAGCGATCTTCAGGCAGTGGTCCTCATAAAGGTCTTCGTAGGGCTAGTTGGTGATTTGCTGCAATTTTTCCAGGATGTCTGGACAAGAGAAAAGATGTTTTGGACACAGTTCCGAATCGGGGCAGTTTCTGTTGCTGGAGTATTTCCAAGTTCAATCTTTTTGGATTTCCATCTCCTTTGAAGTGGCCTTCTTAATCTAGTTAAGGGGGTCGCAATTACGTTATTGGTGTTTAATTCGTAGATTTGGTGTTTAATTTTAACACTTCTGCTTTAAATTTTTCTTTGGCCACTGAGTTGATAGGACAATTTGGTGTCGATATATGTAATTTTCTTTAAGTACTCGTGGCATTGTCGTTACCATTTACACTTCATGTTAACAGAGTTATTGAAATGGAATAATTTGAGCATGTGCTATCAGCCAATCCACCAATAGTGCTAAATTTTCCGTCGAGCTAGTTAATAATTTAATGTCCCGCGTTACTTACGTCAAAAGGATAGTTTGACCACTTGATCATAATGCACTGGAACTATAGTTTCCTCATACACTTCTCACAATACTTTATCTAAGAGTTCAATACGGAAAGGTATGAAATGATACCATTGAATGACACGTACGTCATCATCATCATCATTGGCGCTACAGTCCCTGAAGACCCTGGCCTCATTTAAGGTTTTTCTAAATTCTACTCTGCTCGACGACTTTTGCTTCCAGTTTCTAATTCACCATGTCTTAGGGTCTTCTTCAACTTGATCCGTCCATCTGATTCTTGTTCTTCATCTAAGTCTTGATTCGCTAGCGATTTCTGTCATGAGTCTTCGGGTTGATCTGTTAGACTCCATCCGTTCAGAATATCCATATTTACTGGGATCTCCTTTTTCTAATCACTGTAACAATATCCGATTATTTGCACATTTCATGTATTTTCATTTTTTTTCTTATTCTTCCATTCTCCATTATCACAATTGCTCCAAAAACTCTTCCGAGTATCTTTCTCTCTCATGCTCTCAACAATTCTTCATCACTTTTTCTCAAAGTCCATGTGATACGTACCTCTCCAAAACCAGTGAATGAACGTTTAAGACGTCACGTTCGCCAGTGAATGAACACCAGGATATAATGACCAGGACAACCAACCATTGTCAGATAGCTTCCTACTACATGGGAGGAAGTCAGTGTTGCCAACCATATAGTGGAATTATTTTCAATCCTTATTTTTTTAATTATATTTACCAAATGTTCATTCACTGTGGCCTGATCGTGATTTGACGATTCTGTATCTTGATTTTGAGAAAACTGAATCTCATTGTTGTACTCACATGCTCAAAAATGACTAAATATTTCTTTAGATTAGACGACATTAAAATCCTCAGAAAAATGACGATTCAAATTTCCTCACTTTGAGGAAACGAAAACTTGGAGCATGTGCCAGTAACGGAATCGTCAAAATTAAGGAAAATGTCGCCGTTTTTGAGCATTCATTTTTTAGAGTGCACTGGTCAGTCTACCCTACAATAATTTTTTTCAAAATGTGCGTTGCAATGCTGTCAAATTACCACCGTAATCCCTCGAGAGTTAGTGTTCGTCAAGAAAAGACGTCTCCTTGTGACCTTTCTGTCTTAATGGAATGGCTTGTTTCGCGGAGTTGAGTTTTTATCTTGTTTTATGGTAGCTTGGGGTGCGGATTTCAACACGTTTCCTTGTGTCGCAGATGGTTGCTACTTACATTGAAGGGTTGCTGTTTGAATTTATTTGAAAGCTACTTTTAGAGAGGAGTAATAGCTACTTTTGTCAGTCTATGTTTTAAAATAGCTATAGACCTAAATGCTAATGCAATAAGTAAGGGGATATAAATAACACTGGACAACAAAATTTAAAAAATTTTCTGCGAATCAGATGAAAGTACCCAATTCTGAATGATTTCAACGTGCTAAACTCGAATATCACCTTAAAAAATTTAAGTTAGCTCTTGTTTTCGATTTACGGTCGTTTTTTTTATTGCGTAGGATACGGCCAAATGCATGGGCGCACCTAACACAAAATTAATTAAAGTTAATTTTGTTTACAGAAACCCTCCGAATTTTTGCTCATACAGGTTTTATTTTATATTATCAACATGGGGGTGGTAAGAGATGATAAATTGGAGACTTTTTATTAAATAGTGTCGTGTTGAACCGGACGTAGATTTGAAGGAATGTTAGGTTATTTAACTTTTATCTTTTTCTAAATAACACCTCATTTAACTGATGGGATGATGCAGAAATTAAGTCAATAATCTGATTTGTTGGTTCCCTCTGAATCATAAAAGGACATCCCGTTTTGTTCCATTAAATGGCATTCGTTTTTCTTCCCAGCATACGATATTATCTGTTGTTCCATCAGATGAAGTCAAAGTGACAAATTTGCTACACAAGTTTAACTACATACGTGAGGAGCCCAGAAATTTATAATGGTCTTGTAACCAAATCTTGTAATCTTGCAACCAAATTACAAATGATAAGTTTTCTTTACTTTTGCAGTGATGCTCTTTTAGTGCAAAAAATTGCACTTTGCCGCAAATATAACAGAAGTTATTAGCTCTATTAATGCATTTACAAGGCATTACAGTTATAGATTTATTATTAACACTAATTTTTGATATTCTAAAACTTCTAAAACAACCAAGTACGAAATGTAAGGAAATTATTGCCTTTATTCTGCACCTCTTGAGATGAGAACAATTACGTTGCTTAGAAGGGTTATTAAGCTGATAATATGGTTACATATACCTTGAAAGTTATCATTTCATCCCAGCCCCAGGTTGATAATATAAAATAAAATCTGTATGAGCACAAATTCGGAGGTTTTCTGTAAACAAAATTGACTTTAACTAATTTTGCGTTTGGTGCGCTCATGCATTTCGCTGTATCCAATGCAATGAAAAAAAACGACCGTAACTAAAAAACAAGAGCTAACTTTCATTTTTTAAGGTGATATTCGTGTTTAGGACGCCGAAATCATTCAGAATTGGGTACTTTCATCTCATTCGCATTTTCACTGTTGGCCAGTGTAATTAGTAAAATAAAAGGAATTATCTGAAGAATGTTGTATTCAAAGAAACGTGTGTTTATCTGCATGTTCTGTGTTGGGTATTCATATATTCGTATATCACCTGTTTCATATTAGTGCTGTTGAAGAAACTAGAAGAGTTTACTGAGAGCATTGATTTATAATGTTGATAGTCTAGAAATCTAGGTCTTGATTGGAATGACCATTTTTATCTTTTGTAGCGGATTTAAAATTGAAAAGATGGTTGTATTTCTAATATCATTGGGTTTCTTGAAATTGGGGTAGCTCCCACTTTTTGACGTATTTCCCCCTTTAGTCTAATTTGAAGGGTATCTCCAAAATATGATGAACAACACCGGAAATTGGACGGACAAACGTGACGTAGATCCTTCCTGGTTTCATTTCTAAATTTCAATGATGGTTTTGGAGATTGTTGGTTTGACATAGTAAGCTCTGCCCACTAAATTGATTAACCAATCAAGACTTCATTTTCATTCAAGTGGAACTATTGCCACTCATGACATGACACATGCTCATTAATTTAAGTAAAATACATTGTTCATTTACTACTTTTATAATGTATTTATATAAATAAATATTAAATATAGTTAAATTACTAAAGCAAACATAGAAAATCCCAACTAAATTCAAAAGTATTCCAAAGTCACAATTTAAAAATCTGAGGTCAACCACAATTTTACAACATAGGTTTTTTTTTTACAGTAGTGACTTTCCGAAATCTCCGGAGCGAGCCAAAAGAAAAATCTTCGAACTTGGAATAGATTTTTATCCAATTGGCACGCCGAATTTCTTACTCTTCCCGCCTTTTCCTCTTTATTCAGAATACTTTTTTCAAAAAAAAAAAAAATGTTCCTTTTTCCATGGTTGTTGTTGGAGACCGCATTGAAGCCCCGGAGGCGACGAAAATACTCGATGGCGATTGGTTGATTCTGTGTTCCCAAAAGATTGGAATTTTTTTTCGTTGGATTGACTGGGATATTCGGAATTACGAAAGAGTTTTTTGTTGGACAGTGTTAGAAGTTGAGTGTGTAAATAAGATTGGGATTTTTTTTATAGAAACGTGACATATTTTGGTATTTATGTTTGAAATTTTATCCTATTGTAAGGAATAATATTTGAGAGTCATATTAAAAGTAGTGAAAGCAAATGGACACTCCTGGAAAACCTAAGTTGGGTAAATAGATATATGCTATTCAGAAGATCCTTCCGCGGATGTAAAGAGTTCCACAAATTATTTGCGAATTCACCCAGAAAACATGTTTAAAACAAAAATTTCGTTTAAGGTCTAACAGATTTGGATATTATTTGGGAAAATTTGGCAATTTTATTAGAATGAAAAGTGTAATTTTGTTAAATTATATTCAGATCGTTTTGCAAAAAATATTACCATACAAGTTTATAGCCAACGGATAATTGATTCTTTTTGCGTTATATGTTTGCCGTCTTGATCGGATTTTGTTTATTATGACAGATGTGTAGCTGGTTTTTTTTCAATATATCATAATTCACTGTGTAATTGGCGATTGAAAATTAATTTCTGTTTAAGAAAGAAGACAATTTACTATTCTTTCCTTACGCATAAAAAAAAAACTGTAATAACGTCAATTTTTAATAAGCCGTTTAAAACGATGTCAGTGCCAAAACAGACTAGGGTCAAGTGGGGTAAGTGTGATTGGGGGTAAGTGTGATAAACAGCTCTTGTAACTTTGGAAATCTTTCTAAAAATCTGAAAGTTTGCAATATATAACATTAGACCACTTATAATTAAACTAAAAAGAAATATTGACCTTATTTTTTGTTTAAAGAAAGTTTTGAGCTTTTGAATTTAAGTGCAACTGTCTTCTTTTTATGTGGGTTTTCCTATGTGGGGTAAGTGTGATAAAACAGCAATGGATTTTGAAATGCAAATTTTGTACACTTAAAATTGGAATTCAAACATATAGTTTTTTTCTACATAGGTATGTTTCTTATAATAATTCACTACCAATTTTAGGATTTGGAATTTACTTGAAGCAGAGAACGAATTTTCTTAATGAAAAATGCAGAAACCCTATCACACTTACCCCGCTTGACCCTACTGATTGAAACATATTTTTTTCTTGTTTCGTTTGAATCGAAGCTATACTGGGAAGTTTACTGTCCGATGTCATTGCGCCTCGCTTTTCCATCTGAATTTTTACTCTTTGTTTTACCACTAGTTAGGTTGACCATGAGAGTAGTTGCAAAATTCAGATTCTTCAAAGTATTGCTAAAGACATAGGGTCTTCCGTTACTTGGCAATATTTGATATTGGTGAATTCAATTAGACGAAATCGCTAATAAAGTGGTATATAATTATTAAAGTATGTTTTAGTACATTTTACATCGTTTCATTTTTTAGTATATTATACTTGTGGTTTTAAAGAATATTTTAGTTATACTTTGAAGAATGTCAGTTCCACAATTTGAAACTCCGTTTTCTCACGATTGCACGAAATTATTAGAGTTGTGAAAATTATTTACGTTTTCATTAATAGTTAGTTTTGTGTTCCTCAAAATAAATTTTGTCTTTTTATGTATCATATGATAAATCAACAGTTTAATTTTAGTGGGGTCACAGGAAAATAGTAGGAGAGAGTATCTTGCATCCTTATCATAGATCATTGAGAAGAAACATATAAAACAACGTAAACCCTAGCAGTAATACTTAAATTTATTACTACCTGATAGGTAACTGAAAACGTTTAAAAATATTTCGTAAAAGTATAATTAATGTTTAACAAAACAAAACCATCAACTAACACTTAAAAAGTTACTATTCTTACCACCAAAACGCACAAACCCAACTAAGACTTCAGAAGAAACACGTAGCTTTCGCTACAATCTAATAAATAATCAAAAACGTTTATAAAGTATTTTATAAATGTTCCAACACATGATTAACGAAACCAAACATAGAACAAAACTTCAATAAAATTCATTTTCTACTGCCAAGACATCACAAATAGATACAACTATCCTAAACCCTTCTTCAGGGACATATCTAAATTGCGGAGGTGGCGCGCGATAGATGGCAGCATCTGTCACGTATCTGTGTGTTGTGTCTGTCTTACTTGACGAAAGTTTATTAGTGGATCTCCGACCAAGCACATAAACTTGAAAATACATATGTCTACCAACCACCTATCCTAAAGAAGGCTATAAATAGGCAGCCGGAAACAATTATATTACATTACTTTACATTTATAATACGACTAAACTCTAGCAGAAATGCTTATCATCAAAATAAATCCCATCCAAATGTTTTCAAAAATTTTATAAACGTTTCTCCCAATGTTAAATAACCACGAAAAGATTACAAAACCTCAATAAAACTACATTTCTTACCACCGAAACACACAAAATAAATCCAACTAAACTCTAGCGCAGAAACACAAATCTCTGCTACAAACCGCATAAGCCGCTTACCAAATAAATAAATAAAAAGTAATCCCGCTTTGTATCCCTGCCGGGACGACGGTTTTATCGCGTCGAAGGCGTTGGTCAGAACCTTGGTCACGATTACTTCCAGTGGTTACTCTGAGATTAAGCCGGCGGAATCATCTCCGTGACACATGGAGATTTCGGACGCTAATCTCTGCAGGAAATCTGCGACATTTAGTTGGTTTTCTGTTCGTTGTTTAGGGGTCGCATGGACATTAAAAGATAACATTATGTCTAAAAATGCATTTTTTTATTCTGTCGGAGTTTTTATTATTGGCTACCCTAATTGCTCTAAAATGTTTATTTTTAATATTGGTGACAACTCAGGTCTCTTCAACATTTAGTTGGTTTTTCATTCTTTTTTGGGAGTCAAATGGACAATTAACAATAAAATTATGTCTAACATTGTTGATGATTGGACGCTAATTCGGTCGCTCTGCAAGAATCTTACGACATGCAAGAAAAACTTAGTTTTAGTTGGTTTGTTGGTTTATGTTTAGGGTTAAGGGGTCGTTTGAAAGGATATATAAAACGAAATAAAGTATGTCTACAAAAGTATCAAAACTAACTTAATAAAAATGACTTTTTTTTAATTAACTACTGACTTTTTTTTATATTATACACCACTATGTATGTTTTAATATTAATAATACACCAATATGTATGTTGCAACTGTATGATTTGAAACTTAAAGGCCCCAAAAGCATTGAAAAATAAGAGTGTTGGATCAATTTTGACTATCATGTCTCAATATTATGGGTAAACTTAATGTCTTTTTTGATGGTGGGTTTTTGATGGGTTTTTTTTTGGGTAATGGGCCTATAAAAGCCTACACTCTGTCTTTTGATGGGGTTTTTTGCGTAAAGGGTATACTAGCTACTCTTATTCCCTTCCTTCTAGAAGGGCGCAATTCACTGTCTGTCATCATTGATGTTTTTTGCTTGAAAATTTATTTTATAAGCTCAAAATAAATTATAAATCTAGTTTTTATTTATGCTGGCCGTGTGAAAACCGCTTAATATTGCGGTTAGTACAAAATTTTATTCACGATAACTTAAAGTGGTTACTCTGAGATTAAGCGACGGAAATCATCTCCCAGTGACACATGCAGCCCCGATCGCCTCTCCCCCTCCCTGGGGCGCTAATCTCGGCAGGAAATCTGCGACATTTAGTTGGTTTCTGTTCTTTATTTAGGGGTCGCATGAACATTTAAATGCAACATTGTGACTTAAAATGCATTACTTTTTAATTATTGGCTACCTTAATTACTCTAAAAAAATATTTTTAATATTAGTGCACACCGCTTTTTTTCTCTTCAACATTTCTCAACTCCAACCTAAGTTGGGTAAATAGAAAAATGCTATGGAGAAAATCCTTCTGCGGATGTATAGAAGCGTTTAACATAAATAATTTGTGTAAACCATCCAGAAAAACATGTTTAAAAAAACATTAATTTCGTTTATGGTTCTAACAGATTTGGATATTATTTGAGAAATTTTGTCAATTCTATAAGAATGGATAAGTGTATTTTGGTTAAATTGTATTCAAATCATTTTGTAAAAAAGTTACCTTACTCATAATTAGGATTTCCATTGCTTATTCAACAAAATAAATCAACATCCAAACGTTTTAAAATTACTTTATAAATCGTTCCTACCAGTGTTAAATAACCCAAACCGATACAAAACTCAATAAAAGTACATTTCTTAATACCGAAACACACAAAATAAATCCAACTAAACTCTAGCACAGAAACACAAATCTCTGCTACAAACCTCATAAGCCGCTTACCAAATAAATAAAAAGTAATCCCGCTTTGTATCCATGCCGGGACGACGGTTTTATCGCGTCGGAGGCGTTGCGTTGGTCAGAACCTTGGTCACGATTGCTTCCAGTGGTTACTCCTGAGATTAAAGCCGGGCGGAATCATCTCCGTGACACATGGATAATTTCGGACGCTAATCTCTTCAGGAAATCTGCGACATTTAGTTGGGTTCTGTTCGTTGTTTAGGGGTCGAATGGACATTTAGATATTTGCTAATGTCGAAATATTTATAATTTTTTTTTGTAAATAATATAGAGAGTCTTCTTTGATCTTATATTTTGCAAATAGTATAGAGAGTCTTCTTTACGTTCGATATTTTTTAAGGTGTTCCAAACAAAGATTTACAAGAAATAAATATTTGTCATTGAATGCTTCCTTTTCCATAAAGGCAAAACAAGTTAAGATGGAATTATTTTATGAAGAGAAATTTGGAAACAAATATTTTTTCCGACGCTTGGGCCAAAGTTATTCGATTCGACGGTAAAACAACAATAATTAAATTTAAAGGTATTGTAACAATAAAAGCAATTTTTCTCCTATGTATTGTTTCTCATAAAGCAATGTGTTCAATTTAGAAGTCATTTAAATCACTGGGTTTTTTTTGTTCGCAATTTAAATTCCATACTACTACAATATATATATATATATATATTATATATATATATATATATATATTTATATATATATATATATATATATATATATATTTATATTAGAATATATATATATTATATATATATTCTATATATATATAAATATAAATAAATTTATATATATATTATATATATAAGTATATATATATATATATTATAAATATATATATTATATATATATATATATATCTCATATATATATAATATTTATATATTAAATTAAATATATATAAATTTCTGCAATGTAAATAGTTTACACTGTCGCCGATTTTCTATCTCACTCTGGGAGGAGTCAAAACGCTAACGCTCTATTGTAAACCATGCAAATTAAATACTCGCCCAACTTAACTTATAAAACGGTCAATCAGACCCACCGAGTAGTTAATTAAAACGCGTAAACATGCCCGACTTTAAACCTCCCTCCCGACAGTTTGCAGTCTACGATTTGAAGTTTTTCACCACTCCTAATCCACCTGTCGACGATTATACCTACACCCACAGTGACGCTCCTAATGTGCCGTTTCCAACTAATGTCGTTTAAATTAAATAGTGAGATGGCGTGTGTTTTGTATGACTTATTAAATATTGTATTAAAACCCTTTAAGCCACACGAATTCAACTTGAATTTTAATTATTTCTCTTTGATTATTTTAATGTTAGTTGGATCAGACAATTAATTATAATCTAAAATGGTAAACAAACTGTTGGAAAATAAAATTCAACTTTTGTCCTAATTTTTATTATTTTTATTTTATATTTATAATTCCATTTTTTACGGACTAACAACGACATTTTGTTTAATGAATATGCTTTACAAAAAACGAATTTTATTTTGTTAATCATTACGGGTATTTTTATTAGTTTATATTTTCATTAGTTTTAACAACGATCTGTTACCATAACGTCCATATACTATTATTATTATTTTAATTTGGAGTTTTTAAAGAGAGCATGAATAAATGTTTCGAGAAACATAAGCAATTTGTATTTAAATCTTCAATTGTTTATTGTATTTATTTCAGCTTCTAATAAAAAAGTTGGATATCTAAAGTTTCCCTTTTTACTATTGTATTTCAAAACCGGCAAAATAATGGCGTGGAAGCTTAGAAAAATAATTTTTTTTATGTGACAGACAAAAAAAATACTCTCTTCTCCAACATGAATATCAATGTCTTATTAATGTTGGAATAATGGGCGCAAAGCAACTAAGGACATCGTGCCAAACACTCTAGGGGTTATTAAATTTAAGTAATTAATTGTGTGACCATTATTTGTGTCCATTAAATTTTAGAATAGAATCATCCAATTTGCACCTTCACTCTCCCCCACCCCCTCTCTCACCCCTAGTTGACGGGTGTAATTAACAAATCGCAATTACACCTTGTTCAGTGCATGTACCTCCACCGTGCTTTTCAAAGGATGCACAATGTATGTAGTTCGGATTTATTTTGGAATATGAAAGGGAGGCAAGAGCTGGACTGTCGATGTTAGGTAGGAGAAGGATTCTGAATTTTTGGAGTGCTGACCTAGCTCGGGGGATTTAGTGTACGTACACCCTAGAAATTAAAAAAAAAAAAACCTAAATATTTTTTTATAGCTTACATCTATTTCCTTTAAGATCTTTTGCTTTACAATGATATTAAGTTTTAATTTATACCTCATTTTAGCAGGGCTCCACTTACAACTTTAGGGGCCCTGGGCACGAAATAACTATTTTTGTGAATTTATTAATTCAGAGCTTTAACACAATTTCATAGTAAACTTTTGTTTCTGAATTTATTTATTTTTGTTTACTCCAAAGTAAAAAGTTTGGGGCATTGAGCAAAATGGTCATGAAGAAAATTTGAGGGTCCCCTTAAAGTGGGCACGTGCCCCGTTTGCTCTGCCGGAAATCAGGCCCTGCATTTTAGTTGGTTGGTTGACATATATTTTCAGGCTTGTGTGCTTGGTCTCGCTTATAAACCTTCTTCAAGTAAGACAGACACAACACACTACCCATACGTGACAGATGCTGCCATCTATCGCTCTCCACTTCCACAATTTAGACATGCCCCTGAACTGGATGCCAGCCATTTTCAGTAGACATGCCTGAACTGGAAGCCATTTCTGTAATAGTTACAAAAAAATAGTTTTTTTTTATACCACCATCTTCTCATCCACATCCACAAGTGTTAAAAATTTCAACTCATATCATCATCTCATGTCATCTTTCAACTCAATTTACTGAAAAGTGGTGTTTAAATAACGGACTTGTATTTACTTTAAACATGTTAATTTACTTTATGATTAATTATTAGGGGATTTTTGGTATATAGATTGTTTTTTAATTTAATATTACATATAAGTTGGAGAGACTGAGTGGGTTGTTCCCACCAACTTCTAAAATAATACTAGGCTCATAAAAAAATTCCTTTAAGGTCAAAGTTAAAATATAGTGAAATATAGGAATTTTTTGGATTACTCATAATAACAAACTATATTTAAAAAAAAAAAAGCTTAAATACCTAGAAAAATAGTTTAGGGGTTAACTCTTTACATCATTGAGAATGATTGGTTGGTTAATTTATATATCAATCTAATAGTTAAAATTCACTTAGGCATGAGTTTCTGAGGGCTAATTTTGATTCTTTTTAAAAATATATTTACAAGCCTTCATGAGTTTATAAATTTATTCAAATATATTAAATCATTGGCTTTGTTAATTAAAAATTTGAAGAGAAAAGTTTCAAGCTTTAAATTTAAGATTTCTTTCAAATTAGAAAAAAATACAATAATGCCTTGGGAGATTAAATTATTACTTTAAATTAATACTCATTTAATAAACAACACGTTTAATAAAACAATTTATATCGATATAAATATTATAGTTTTATAAACGTTTCAATCTTGAGAGTTATGTTGTTATTTTTTTAAAGATATTTAGTAAGATGCAAAATACATCATGCATGTTTGTAAATACGTTATCATAACAAGCTTTTCTCTATATTAAATACATTTAAATCTGTAATTAAACGAAATATTTTTCATATCATAAATCCAATTATACTACAATTAAATAAAGTTATTTTTTGAGTTTTCCTAATAAAGATTTTAAAAATTACTAACGTTGATATTGGAGCCTGACTAATATAATTACTGTTTATAATTTTTAAGATAAATAATATCATATTGTAAATTAAAGTCTTATTTTATGATCTATTTTACAGTTAATTCAAATAAAATCGTTCGTGCAAATTAGATTTTATTTGCTTACGCACGTTTTAATATTATCTTAAAATAATGTTTGATTAAAACCGAAACATCAACTTCACATACAGCGATGAAAAGTTTTAACTCAATTTGCTTTGGGAATTAGGTTGCCTTAGGTAGATTTAGCTTAATTTGTCGAGTTCAACTAAACAGGCGGAAATTTGAAAGGTTTTAAAAATTGCTCAGGACACCACGTCGAATTTTAGTTATTTAAAAGGGATTTTTTTTGGAACTCTATATATTAAAGAATGTTTGTTGCGGCAAAAAGTAAATTGTGTAGCTTCAATTAAGAGTTAGATATTTTTGAAAATTGTTTAAAAAATAATGTATTGCCTTAGGTGGATGAAGGGTAATTTTGCTTATAAATTAAATTGAAAAAGTTGGTGATTGAAATATTTTTCCAGTCAGCTTTTCCACCATGCAAGAAAGTTTATGTTACAGATTATTTTTGTGAATTAATATTTATGTACTCTTTCCCCCCTAAATAAATAATGTAATTTTCTTCAAACGAAAATACTTTTATTTAAATACTATAGATTTTTAAATATGGTTCAAAAAGTGCAAATGACTTCGAAATAACTTTTAACAATTGTTGCCAATGAGTGATTTATTCTTAGATATAGAAAGTTGGTTGTTATCTTTAAAAAGTAAGTTAACGATTGGTGCCAAACTTTTTGGACATGTTTTTAGAAGAGGCTAAATAGTATATCATTATTCTTCTTTTTTTCAAAATAAATCTTAAGGCGATCCTAAATTGAGAAAAAAACAAACAGTCTAAATTTTCATTGAAAAATTATCTTATCGTTTAAAAATAATTTAAAATTTCAAAAGATAACTCAGCAATAATTGGGTTAACATTATTTAAACTCACTTGATATTTGACATATTTTATCTACGGTATTCATTTGTGATTTTACCATCGATATCGACAAGCATATTCAAAAGTAATTTTGTCTTTTCAATTTAGTCGCATAAGATGACCCTACGTTTTAAATGCATGTAATATAATCATAAAAATTTTAAAAGTATGAACACTTTTATTTATAAACATTTCTTATCATTTTTACATTCATAAGTTTTCGGTTGATTTTAACCCTAAGCGATACATTCTTCATAAAATAGCTGTCACACATATAGAATTTTGCGTAACATTTATATTGACATAAATCTATTTATAAACTTCCCTTAAAATGATAAAATTTATACTTAACAAGAAGACATACTTTGTTGAATTACGCCCCCCAGATTAACACCATTATGACATAATATATATTAACGTGTGTTCATTACTCGTGTTCTTAAGGCAATCAAGATGCAACAATCATGTTTCCACAATCAAAACCAAACTTGTTAATTCATTCAATATTTACTTCCTACTTTTAAGATGTAGGGGGAGACCGGGCTAGTTTTCCAAGCTTTTTAACTTTTTGATTGTGCTATTTTTTACTCTTATTTATTTTTTAGAACATTAATTTTATTTTCATGCATTTGTAAATAATATTATTTAACATTATGCTTTTCTTATATATATATATTATATTCCGATTCTAATATTAATATATTTCAGTTGAACTAGTAAAATTTGACTTGAAATAAAAACTACAGTAACTCTCTAATAAAATGATGTATTACTTTTACCATTATATAACACGGTAAAAATAACAAGTAGGTTTGGACAGAATCTGTCACTTAACCCTATATTAAACATTTTACATTCTAAAATTAGCTTAGTTTCCATTTATTTTATTTCAAAAATTTCAATAATTATTACTTATCGTTTTGCAACAAAGAATTTATATTTCAAAGAATTAAACATGTAATATGTCTTGATTTTAAAAAGAATAAAAACTTTACATATCAACATACTAAGAATCTATTAAGTGATTAGATATTTCTGAAGCCATTTCCTTAATTAATCAATTGTCGTAAAAATAAATTTATTTTAATTTATTTTCTTCAAGAATTCAAGTTTCTATAGCGATGGTTGCGAATGGCATTGGTGATTGAATTCTAATAAAAAATGTCTTCCTATGCTATTTAAATGAGCATATATAAATTTTTCAGTATTTTAAATAATTGAAAGTACTTAGAATTATGAATTCTTTTCTGAAAATTATTCAATGTGTGTTCTACTAATTTCAATGCACTGATATTTTTTTGACGTATACACACTTTTACATAGCATATGTAGTTTGGAGATGAAAGTGGGTGGATAGATGGGACTGAGCGATTATAATACCTTACCACCATTTTAACGTTGTTATATGTAGTGTGGAAGCTGAAACTGAATACCATTTTCTCCTTATCTTCCCAAAACAATACTCTAACTTAATAATTCGGTCCCAACGCAACCATCTTTCGATGAATAAAACCCTGAGCCCATTTTATCCCCTTTCAGTCCCCTGTGATGCCCATTTGGCAATCATCACTTTCAATATTTTTTTTCAAATTTTTTTATGTCCCGTTATGACATCCCAAACACACAATCATATCGATTCTTCACAATTTGTTTTCTATCGGACAATATTTTCATTAAGCCTCAATAGAAGTCAGAACTAATCTTTTTTTTAATTTGGAAATAGTACAACAAGTGCGTTTCTTTCTCCCTGATCTTTTGATAAGTTCACTTTACATTCCACTACATTTATAAACACAATTTAAACTACTTCGGATTAAATGAATTCCCTATTATTTTTTTTAAATAATTTGGTCAGATAACATTAAAATATATAACTCGAAGTGTGATTTAGGTAATATATATATATTTTATTTGTGTTGTTTTCGACATTCTAAAAAATTTGTTGGCATTGTTTCAATAAATCATTATTAATAAATTTAAATGAATTTGTATTTTCTTATGTGGGACTCTTATGTTTTGAACCTAAAATAAGCTTTTTTTGTGAATAGTCAGATGTTGTTTGTAGTGTAGTAAAATTTTTTGGGACTGGAAAGGGTTTAATAATGTCCATCTCGAAGACACCAAACAATTGGCCACCACTGAATCAAAGCTTTTGCAAAGTAAAACCTTATTTTACGAGGTTTTCCTTTAATCGAAACGTAGGACCGGCGTGATAAATGAGTTTCGTAAACATTCTGAATGTAATTTCTTCTTGAATTGTTTATATAGGGAATGTAGTATTTTTTTTTTCAGATGCTATTGGAGGCGGGGTTTGATACAATTATTGGAGGTATTATATTTATTAATGTTGACTTATTAATAGTGGGTCGTAGGATTTGAGAATGCATGAGTTAATATAAAGTAGGACTACAGAGTTGATAGGATGTTTATTGTGATGTAACCGGTGTCTTTTGATAATTGTGATCCTTCTTATTCATTATTGGCTCGAAAACCCTTTGTGGGCCAGTTAGCCACTTTGGTGGCTATGAAAAGTGGATGTTTCAGTTATACTTAACATTAAAAGGTGGTAGGTAAAATCATTACCTTCCAACCTTTTTTACGTTAATCAAACGTTGTGGTGGTAGCTAAATTACCAGTAACACTCTCTAAACCAATAATGAAGAATTACTTTTAACCATCATATAAGGACGTTAAAGTATAACTGAAACATGGTATCAGCTTTATCTCCTTAAACAATACTCAACTTAATAATTCTGTTCCCTTAACACAACCTCCTACGATGTGAATAATCCTAGAGCCCATTTTTAATAAATGTCCTTTCTCGAAGACACCAGACATCGACACTGAATCAAAGCTTTCTGGCAAATTAAAAACCATATATATTTGCGAGGTCTTTATCGAAAACGTAAGGTGACCGCGGAAAATGAGTTCTCGTAACATCTTGAAGGTATATTTCTCACTGAATTTTTATATAGGGAATGTGAAGTTGCTGATTGCTATTGAAGGCGGGTTTATGATCCATATTATTGGAGGTATTAATTTTTGTTAATGTTACTTATGAATAGTAGGTAGTTAAGATTTGGGAGTGCTGAGTTAAATATCAAATAAGGAATACAACGTTGAGAGGATTTTGTGTTATGTCAACTTGTGAACCTTTAAAATTGTCGTTTTTCTTTATTGGCTCAACAGCCCTTTGTGGGCCAAAGTCCTTCTTCAGAATTTTCTTCCATTCTGATTCTTGTTTTCGAAAATGACCTCCAATTTTGTACTTTTAACGTCCCTCAAACCACATCGTCGACACATTCAATCTTCCCGAACGTTTGGGTGCATCTCTCTTGGCTTGGTGCCGATTGGCTTATGTAAACCCTGTAATGCGAGGCCCGGATGGCCGCAGTGGTTTGGACCATTATGCTTAAGCAGTCCGGGCGCTGTAAAGGGTGCGGGTACCGGATTTTATCCGATTCCGCCTTCGCCCTGGGTGTATATTCCTTTCTCTGTGACAGTAAAAAATTCTTTTCTGTGTCCTGTCTTACATGACGAAGGCTTTATGTCCCAGCGGGTCTCTGATCAAGCCACACAACGCCGGGAAAATATCTGTACCTACCCCTCCCCCAAACCTGTAATCCCACATTGGAAAAAAAAAATCACACATTTACTTTTAAAGGCAGAATCAGTACCATTGTAATTTGTTTTGAAAAATTGGATTTTTTTTGGATTTTAATATTTATGTGAAATTTACTTTTTCAAGTGCATTTCCAACGATGGCCCCCTATGCAGACAAGTTTCACCTAGTTAAATTTTAATTTGTATATGGAATTAGCAGTATTTCAATAATGTAAAGTTTTCAGCTTTTAAATCTCGATTTTTTCTCAAAATGGTGTTTTTTTTCAGGTTTAATTTATCCTTTTTCTTAGAAAACTATTTCATTATATAGACCTATGTTTTTTTTCAGGGAAACTGGTTTCCAGGTGCTGAAATGAGCAAAATTCATTAAAAGTTGGAAGAAGAAAAGTTTAAGGTAATTTTAGTTTTAGTATGCTTAAAATGACTTTTTAAAAAATATATAACGCAATATTTACTTTAAAGAAATATTAAAAAAACCTGCTTTATAATATTGACTAGCTGTTTCTACCCGGACGTTGCACGGGTAGAGGTGAAATCAAGTAATTTTTATAGTCAACTTTTACTATTTTTTTTTTTCTTTCATTTGAGTTACATAAGATATGATAAGATTACCCAGTAATTTTTTCCATTTAATTACCCCTTCCTGGATATAGTAATAATTAATAATTGAATTTCAAAAATACCTTTGATAAGAAGCTCAAATTAAAGAGAATACAATATTTAAGTAAAAAAAATTTATTTAGTAAGAATGGGAAAAATAAGTACTCCAGGCAAACAGTCAAACGATTTGCAATTTTTTATAAAGTTTTATTTTGCTTTTTTTAATAAGCTTATGTTGCTGATACCGTTGTTATTAAAGTACAAAATCGGTAACTTATATTACATAAAAATAATTTCAAAATTTTTTAAAAAATGCTATAAAATTAACAGATAATGTCGTAGTAATTTTCCCGAATAAAAAACATTTTAGCTCATTTGTGCGTTTTTTGGTGGGGCCTTTGAAAAAATTTGGCGAGGATAAAATATAATAGCTAAACATTACCACCCATCAGCTCTAGACAATCGCAACAACCTACCAGCTTATTTAAAAAAAAAAAATGCTCTTTTGCAAGGGGGGTTCTTTGTAATAATTTGGCGAGTTTGGCAAAGTAATAGGGGCGAAAAAAGGAAGACCATGAAATCCTAATATGCTTCTGTAGTGCAACGGTCTCTAACAAACCAAAACATAGTTCAGTAAAAGCTTAAACTATGCTTTTAAAAAATTCATAATTAAAATCATATTTACATAATAAAATAATAGAATGGAGACTGGTAGGATTACGTAACTTGAAACATATCCAACAAGTTTTTTTAAAATTATTAATTTTTTGTTTCTGGAATTCAATCGAAACAAATATTAAATAAATCAAACATTTTCGGATTTCAATTGTTTTTCTAAAAAGTTTTATTTAAAATATTTCTGCCTGATGGCAATCACGAAAGGGAAAAAATGAGGTCGGATTTGAGCGAAAAGTGGTGTATTTTTTCATTAAAACAAAAACAAACGTTCGTAAAACGATAGAAAGGAAATGGTTCCGATTCGAAAAATTCTTAAGCCTATGTTTTGTTCTGGAGAATGAGATGAATTTTTGTGCCAAATTTCGTGGACGATCTGTTGCGTGGTTATTAAGTTTTGGCGTCCTATATACAGAACAGACAAACAGACAAGACAAACAGAAGTCGAGCCTTTTTATGTTTATAGATAAAATCCTCATTTCAGTGTATTGTGCTTTTATGTTCAAAGAAAGATGCATTGTTAATGCACATAATTTTTTTGTGTTGTTTTGGCATGTTAGTTTTAAAAGAAAAAGGAACATGAATAAATAGCTCAGATGGGTCAATTTAACATTAGCTTTTTACATTTACAAGGTACCGACCAGCCTTAAGAAATTTCTTATCGAAAACCAAAAACACTATTTTGCTTTTTTTGGGGGGTTTTTCAAGTCAAACTTGACAACTTCATTTCCTTATATACTACACAAGTCCCTAGCTCTATAAACCTTACCAGGCAACACAGCATATTTTCCATTAATAAACACAGTGTTATTTGAATAATGCCCTTCATTGTTAAGGACACATAAAGACGACAGCGACATCGACACTGGACAAAGGCAATGTAATTAAAACCCAATTTCGGTGTCTTCATCAAAAACGAAGGGACTGCCTGAAACGAGATTATCCTACTATCTGAATACAATTTCTCAATTAATTATTACATAGGGATTGGAATGGAGACATTCATTTATCAGTTGATAAGATTAAAAGAACGATTATAACATATTTTAGGATGTATTATTTAATACAGGGTTCCAATGCATGTGTAAAACATTTCGTCATTTTTTAGATTGAAGTTTTTTTCCAATGATGTTGTGTGGTGAGAAATTTTGAAATGGTTATGAAATAACGTTCATTTATTCTGTTGATAAAGATTAAAGAACGGTTTTATACAATTATAGGATGTAATATTTTATCTATGTTCATGTATAAACATTAACAAATAGATATTACATAAACATTACATACGTCATTTTTGAGATTGAAGAGTTGTTTCCAATGTGTGTGTGAGAATTTTGAAAATGGTTATGAAATAAGTTTCATTTAATTTGTTGATAAGAATTAAAGAAACGACTTATACATTTTATAGGAGTATTATTTTATTGGGTTTTCATGTATAAACATTTCGTCATTTTTAGTATTGTAGTTTGTTTCCAATGATAATTTTGAATTAATGAATTCGATAATCTCCGAATACTAAAAACTTTATTACAATACCTAAAAAAATATTGCATTTACAAAAAAATTAAAACTGATTCCTTGAGTAAAAACCCAAAGAGCACTCGATTGCATTACACATTAGCCAGCAAAAATGTGCCGTAATTTTACAGAATTCTGTTTTACAGTGCAGCTTTGATACATGAAAAAGCATTTACCTTAAAAATAGCAGCAATTACAAGGAATCTATTATAAAAAATAATGCCAAAAAAAATACGTCATTTTTCATTTTTATTAAAAAAGCTCTACAAAAAAAAATAAGCAAATTCAGCATCACAAGTATTCCTTTGACACAAGTTTGTAGAAGGGTCCTTGGTTATTAATAATAGAGGACTATCCTAAAAACTACAAGTTGCCAAGCATAATATTAACTTTAAATCATCCCAATGAAACATTTTAAAGCAGATCCAGTACCAAGTAATTTTCCAAAAGATATATTTTTTGATTTTAGTGTTTAAGTGTAAAAATACCGTTTCAAGAGCATTTACCAAACGAACAAACCCTTTGTATTGTCATTCAGACAAGTTTATTCCAAATTAAAACTTTTAATTTGGATATGGATCAGCAGAAATTTTCATTAATGTAATGTTTATCAACTTTAAATCTCTTTTTCTTTTTCTCATTATAGGCGGGATGGTGGGGGCTATTGGGACAGAAATTTTTTTTTCAACCTCTGTATTTCAGCAAAAATAAAAAGAATTTTAAATTTATTTTTTTACAAGCTAAATTAACTGAACATTCATTTTCTTGAAAAGTCAGTCAACAAAGGCTAAAAACATTACCATATTTTGGTTGCGGAGCATTTTAAACAAACATGTAAAATGTTCCATTAGCCCCCCCATATGTGGGGAGCTAATGGGACAAGGTGCAGGGCTAATGGGACCAATGCTAAATGTTGCCGTAAATAAAATTAATTTAAAAAGGGAAAATGGATGAGAAAATAGCCATTAAAATTAAATATTTTAAAAAAGCAAATAAAACCATTTACATAATGTATACATAAACGAAATTTTATTTTTTTAAAACCAATTATTTCCATTGAACAGGATGATTATATCAAAGTTATAAACTCAAAATCGGAATAGGCTTCCCATTATTTTTTGTTAAATAATCGCGTGGGAAATGATAGTTTGTATAAACTAAATCGTTCCTAACATTATATCCCAAACATTGTCCCTCCTTTTTTCACGGTACTGGGACTTAAAAATCGTCTTTTATCTTCAAATAGCTTACCCATCGTTCGCCTTTTTCATATAATTTTTAGCGAACCATTTTCAGTTCATCGCCTTCTTTTTCCAGTAACTCAATTTAAACGAATAAATAAATTAGGGCTTGCTTCCCTAGCAAAATTTACCAACAACTAATTTTATTTATCTTCAAAAAAGCTCTGTTACAAGATGTAACTAATGGAAAATTGCAGGTGGAAATACGTCACCAATAAAGCGCTACTTGAAACTTTCAACTTATTATACGATGAAAAAAATTCAAAAAGTTGAAATAGAAAAGTTTAAAAAAGTTTTTTTGTGGCAACTTGAACTGAATAAAGATATTTGAGATTTATATAGATTCTTTCGAGAGAAGCACACAAAGCTAGGTTTATATCGTGTCCCATTAGGACCCCACTGTCTCTGTACATTAGACCCCACTCAGTTTTGATTTTTTATAAATGACCCAACACTGAAGCACTTGTACTTCACCACGATATTTGACATATGCTATCAATAATCCTAGGATATTTCATCTTTCTTAAACAGTAGTTTAATTCATAGAAAGTTTTTATTCAATACACTTCAAAAGTGAAAAACAAGGTACGCTTTTTAATTAACTTTCAATTCCTCTAAAACAACAATTCTTCTCTCTACTATCCTACCACATACTGCGCTTTAATGGCTGACCTTTAGTTCTTAAAATGTGAAGGTCCCTTACTGTGCTTACTATGTTTAGTGTAGAAAAATTTGTAAAACAGTATATTTTCCCCAGCTTTAGGGCCCTTGTCCATTAGGCCCTGCGTCCCAATAGGCCCCCCACTCTCCCCCGTATTTATATATTATTTTTAAAGTTTATGTACCTTTTTCTTTAAAAACTATTTTCATATATAGACCTAAAATTTTTACAGGAAAAACTGGGTGTTCTGCTTACTGATAAGGGAGTATTTTCCAAAAATTCGAAGAGAGAAAAAGTTTGGGCAATTTTGTGCTGCTAAAAATGCTTTTTGATTTATAATTTAAAAATACACATTACCTTCATTAATATTATTTAAAAAAATTCCCCGGAAAAAAATCTTTTGTTCAACCTCTTTCACAGTTGAACACATAACAAAATCTTCCTATATCTCATAAACTAAAACACCCACTGAAATTGTTTATTAAATGCATTATATAAAAAAAGTTAAAAAATGTGTTACATACAATATTTACATCAGTCTAATCGATTATTTTGGCTCCGGAACTATAGTGTATAATGACTCTATTAGCACCCTCAGATGATAGATAGTCTTTGTGTACAAACACTCATTTTCGATTAAACGCTCTTTATCTTCTCTATTTACTACAAGAGCTGTTTTCGGAAGTATTATGATTAAATTGTGTAGGTAGTACTATGTTTAATATTGATGTACTTTATCAAGTGAATGGTTTATATAAAGGAGTATTTTGAAGCAATTGAGTCTTGGGAGCGTGTATGTATTGGTAAAATAAAGTTGATCTTTTTACTTTTCAATGGTGCAGCTTTGAGGCTGTAGATTGTTAAAATGAATGAAGGCTAATAACTTTTTGAATGACTGCTGGTTTCTGTTTGTTTTAATTTAAGCGCATTATGTGTATTCGATGGTTCTCGAATTGCAAATTAGACGTTCTTGGAGATTGGTATGTGTGCTTATATTATTGTTCACACCTACAGGATTTTGTTCTATAAATCCATTGACAAGGGCACCAATTGTTAAGCCTCCGTAGCTCTAGGGCTGTCGAGGAGGTTATCAGACAGACACTTTTAATCTCTGAAAAAACGGGATCAATGTTCAAAACAACTCTCGGAGT